>JADLZL010008006.1:0-97500 GCA_015844335.1 Chrysopogon serrulatus
AAACTCATAAATACACCAAACTACTCTAGAAGGATCCGAGAACCGCGAGGGCGAAGGAGGCAAGGCCGATTGAAGACGACTGACCCCCACTACTGGGCCCGACACACGGCCTCACGGGAGAGCCACTACCACCGCACGGAATATTCTTTCACGCCTTTGAGATTAAATCTTAGCCCCTACGTAAAGTGGGTTTTGATCAGAAGCGGCGTAAATTTGCATCCCACGAGGCTTTATATAGCGGGCCTCCCACGGGAAGCAAGCTACTTGAGAGTTCATTCATTCATTCCATGCCGAATATTTGGTGATCCAAGTCATCTGAGAAACTTCAAGTTACATTCTACATAACCTTCTAATTCATAGTTTAGCCTAGTTAGATCTGATTAGAGGAGATTGGGATTCTTCATGTCGATCTTGGATTCTCGGCGTTGTCAGAAAAGAAAGAGTCTGGTATAGTTCTTAAGCTTTTTCTTTCTTATTGTAATATCTAAATTTGACCGATCATTACTAACTTAACATTATTCTAACTTCATTGTATGTTTTGATTGCATTGTTCATTGTCTACTTTAATATGTCTAGTATAGTTAGTTTGCTATTATATTCATACCTTTGGTTATTATAGCGGCGCTCATCTATTCAATTGCATGGTGAAGTGGTAAGAGCAATATGTAACATGATGGTGTCTAGATGCTTTGCTTATCTTGCGGAATATATCCCGGTCGTGCCGGTGGTGAGGTAGTCATGGGTGTGAAACAGAACCTATTGAGTCCTTTGTAGGCGCTTCCTCCCGTGCGTTGGATTGGTAGAAGTGGGATTGTCGGGTTAAGAGGAGGGTTCCTGTACTCATCTTCTCACGTACATTGCTCGATGTGTTAGGGAACTATAGTAGTATAACTTAGCCATGATTGTTAAGACATACTTGCACTAAATGGAGTAGCTTTGGAGCGTAACTTGAATACTTAGGAGTTATTTCTCTATTACCTGATTAGACAAATGCTGACATGATTAGAGTGCTATGATAAATTAGTATTATTAGGAGATGATTTATCATATTGATCATATTTATCATATTTATCAGTTATCTATTATTTATCTTTGACACCTTCTGTTATTGAGGAGAGAGTTGACGTGGCTATATCTCTTATTTCCTTTTGCATATATATAAGTGTTATCAATACTATAGAGTAACTTCTTAGCAATGCCTTCCAGTGATAAAATATAAATGACAACTTTGTGGTAATACTCTGGGTAAATGCTACAATGGTATAATTATACATGCGCTTGAGAATCATTCTTAGTTTATATTTATCTTTATTTTTTTGCCTAGTCACATAAAATGATAAGATTTAGTACCGAGTTTATTACTAGCTTTTTACAATTAGGGATGACAACCCTAGTTTCACAGTTAGGAGTATTGGGGGTAAAGAGGTTAGTGGCTAGTTGCTAAAGGCAAGTTAATTAATACCAATATTTCTAGTGTCATTGTGTGGGATAAAGATTTGGGTTTCATTGCGGTGACGTTAGACATGCCAACAAGCATTTTTTTTAGCGATTCTTGCGGGAAAAACTAACAAACTTGAAAAAAGTATTGATAACCATATGCACCACAGTAAGATCGATCACCCAATGGGCCTCTAACTCAAAAGCAGGCTTGTTTAGTCTACTTATTTATCTTATGCAGGAGTGGCGAATGAATGAATGGTTTTTGATCTCACCGGACAATTACCGAAGATCGGGAGAAACTCTTAAGAAGGAAGTTTGCAGAACGAGGGACATTTTTGAATCACCATCAAAGAACACCCTCCACTAAAACTTGTTCTTCACAAGAGCAAGCTCCATCATCGAAGGAGAAGAATCAGAAGGATTAAGTTAAACTGACACCAGTTTTTCAAGCCATGAAAGACACTACATGAATTCTCGCTCTAACAGCGCCACCAACATCCGTACTGGACCTAATGTCGATATCGGAGACAAGATTTGTGCTCAAACTTTGTATGCTCATCACTATAGTGCAAGCTAATCCGGTTTTTTTATTGAAAGGCACATGAAGATGTAAGTGCACACTTACAACACTTTGCGGGAGATATGCACGGCACCTTCAAGATCAAAGATGTATCAAAGGATGCTATCTTACTTAAGCCTATTTCCATTTTAATTTGCTAGGAAAAACAAAACAGTGGTTTTATAACAAGGCAACCAACATTACATGGGACAAATGCTCTCTTGCTTTTACGGCGATTCTTTCCAACGGGCAAGACCCTTTGCGCTGGCGTGGGAAGATCTCAAAGTTTTTCAACAGACAACATGATGAATTCATTAGAGGCATGGGGAACACTTTCAAGATTACATCGCAGAATGCCCTCATCATGGAATGGAGGATTGGCTACTTATACGGGACTTTCTATCATGGGCTAGTCTCGCTTTCATTGAGTCTATGGATACTGCGGTTTGGGCTTTTCTACGTCATAAGCTTTCGTCAATGCAGCGGCACTTGTTGAAGATGGCCTCAAATCAAATTGAATTTGAAGAAAGCGCACTCAACCTCGTAAGAAGAGAAGGAGGCACTCATCATCTCAAGGAAGTCGATACATTGCGAAAAGCTAGGCCTCATCATAAAAAGCTTCCGAAGATAGAGGCGAAAAGAGGAGGTCATGCACATTAATGGTTCCTACATGAATTGTGAAGAATGTGGAAACACGGGACACTTCGGCGATCAAGCGTCACGAATTCCAAGAGGTCGTGAACTATATCAGCAATAACACTAACAACCGTCCTCAACAAGGTCAAGGATGGAACCAATCAAATCAAGGATGGAATCGGCAACCACGACCAAAGGTAGAATTTCTAAAAGGTGAAAAAAATAATTACGGCAATTATAATTTACCGCTTTCTGAGACTAGTTGCACGGTCAATCTAAGCTTGCTAGACAAAATATTTAAAAAGGTAACTTTTGAATGATAAAGCTTTTAGAAAATATAAACACTAAGGCGGATACCTTTATACGCTATTAAAAATCAACACGACTTCAATAAAATGTTAGAATCTCGATTAGCTCAATTAGTAGGCGCTGTTCCTCCAATGGAAAAAAGGTAAGGCTACGGGCCAATTAGAAGATTTAGAAACTGCAAATCTTATCGATATTACAATCGCGGTCATTACAACAAGAACCGGCAGATGTGCGTTGGGTTGACCACTCACTCGAGAAAGAAGGAGACCACTATTTTGTCATTCCTATTTTCATAGGATGTCACACCTTTCGAGGAGGCTATACGTGATTTTCGGTAGCCAAGTGTCAACATTATGCCCAAGGTAATTTATGAAAAGATTCTAGAAGATCGCTTTGTTGTACACAACCATGCGTTCGACTTGCCAGTCGGTCTATTTGCTACCAGAAGGAGTTTTGGAAAAGCATTGTTAGAATAGGACAATCCTATATTTCCGTTGACTTTGTAGTCATGGCGGAGGAGATGAAAGGGCACCCATCATATTGGACCGACCATTCGGCCATTCTTATGCACAACTAAAGCAGTCATCTATGCGAGACACACCCGGGATTGTGTTTTCCATCCAAAAACAAGGAGAAGTTCTCATTCAAGAACCGTATCCTCACAGCCCCGCATTCCCCATAGAAGCCATATGAGCAAGCCCAACAACCAGCTGAACCCAAGAAGAAAAATAAAAAATAATAGAAGAAGGAGGAAATTGAGCTTAGTGATTTCGAGAAGAGAGCGGTTCAACAAATCAATTCGGTTAACTTACCGGATCACGACCACACTAGCACCACCCATTGTCAAAAGAACCCGAGGTCGAGCTATTGAATGCACAATTAAGCAAATGGTTTTTACGAAGACCTTTTGTGACAACTGGATCGAGGGGAACGTCATGTCAAAGGTAGCATACAACTATTTATTTGGTGATGAACGTTATACCCAACCTATATCTGATTTCTGAGATGGCGGACCTATCAACAAAGATTCGAAGGCATAGTAAAGAAACGTCCGCGGTAAAAATTAAAATTATTATTATACCTGCGAATTTCTTGGTTCTTTTACATGCAGGAAGATGGCGATACACCCTATGTTTTGGAAGACCTTTCCTCAACACCGCCAATACAATCCTCTACATGAGATCTGGACAAGTTCACTTCCACCTTCCGTGGGAAGGAATGCGTTGCGACTTCAATAGTTACCCGACAATAATTCACCCCGAGAAAGATTCGAGAAATAGAGGCAGCCCGATCGCCGTAGAAGCGGTACTCTCAAAAAAAGAAAGGAGAAGACTATCTAATTGAAGCTACAAAGATGCGAGGATAAATCACACTAAACAAGAACCCCATTTGGAAGCGGAAATGGGACAAAATTTGAAAATGGAGCAAATTGCTAAGCAAGAAGGAAAAATACAAGAACAAAAATCAAAAGATGGTTGGAAAGAGAATAAAGACATCATTGCAAGATGGAGAACTGTCTGAGGCTTCACTCAGACAACGAATCCTATAAGTAAGTACTCTTTTCCAACGAATAGTCTTGTCGGTGAAACTTTAAATTCCACCCTTTGCCATAAGGTAATAATGGTAGTTATCTAATTACTTTTTAGTACATTCATTCTTTTGCATGTTTAAAAAGAAATAAAAATCTCTTATTACTTTTTATAAAACTTTAAGCGCTCAAAGGATTAGACTTATGGTTTACCCGTAAGAATTATTCACTATGGTAGCATAAAAAATAAATTTTTATTTCTTTGCATTATAAATAGAAAAGCATAAAAATATAGAAATCATGCTACACATTCATATCTGCTCATAAAGATAATCAATTATCTGGCTGACCGCTAACCCATTATCATATTCGAGCCTCGAGTTTTGGGTTTTCTTGTTAGGTATACATTTGCAGATTATACAATTAAAAGAGTGAGATAGGTCAGTGGGTCACCACTGCTAACTCTCAAAAAGATCATTCAAAATGTGGCAAACATCTAGCTTGGGGGAGGAAGCATCCCTAGTTATCAGGTAACTATGCCTATGCGATTTATAGAATTCTCTTATAGTTATAAAATACTAAAAAATAGGTGGACACATGAAGATCCGATGCGACCAGTATTTTAAGAGTCTTTAGTTAAATAAAATCTGGCAGTTTTTAGTTAATGAGATTATTGTCTAGAGTCAATATGAACTAGGAGTTTTTGTTTTAGAAATGATGAATAGTTGCTTTGCTAGAATTCTTTCAAAAACCTAGTTTTTCAACCTTGAGGTTTCTCCTAAGTTTTGGACATGATTGCTTTAACTTGATAATTTACTCTGAATCTGAAACTTGTGAGTAATAGCTTGAGCTAAGTCTAGGTGATTGACGGATATGATATGAAAGTTTGAGCTGCTATTTATTTTTATTCTTAATGAAGCTAAATTAGAATTTATCTTTTAAAAATTTCAAAACCCTTACATGATGAGCTCTTATATGACAAAGTTGAATTCCTACTAAACCATATATGATACATATTGCAGAATTTGGAAACGCACTACATTTATGCTACTTACTTTGTGAGTTTAGTCAACCTTTGTGGTATACTTAGAGAGTCTTGTCATACTTAAATCAAGATCACTCACACACTCCATCCACATATGCATTACTCTCACCGCCGTGGAAACGCAGCTTTCATTTTCCGCATCCATTTTCGCACCAAAAAGCATTTTAAAACCACCTACTACGGGAAAACACCTAAAAATATATAATAACCCCTAGGATAGCCTTTGTTTATCTGCTCTAAGTTCTTTGTGTTATCTCTTCAATCGTATTGTATCTCAGGGTGCATGTGGCTGAAAGAAAAAGAAAGAAAGAAAAGAGGTAAAAGATGGACAGCGTCCGGCACCATCAATGGTATGGGGTACTTGCCTGCAATAAAAAAGGAAGACAAAGATAGCCCATGTTTTCACGAGGATTAGGGTCTAGAAAAGAAGAGATTCTTTTGAAGAGCAAAATGAAATTTAGAAATTATTTTCCACATATACACCTATCCACTATATTCCACACACATACATCTTGTTTTGAATTGTATGACTCGATTCTCGCGATTCATTATTTGAAACTTTTACAAACATATGAATTGCGAAATATGTTATCTTTGTTAAATACCATTTCTATAACAACTCACTATAATCCTTAGGTAGGGAAGGCATGACATCGCGTAAGATGCCTAGAGTGAGATCACAAATACTATTTTGAGAAGCTGAGGGTAATGCGCCTAAACCAGCTTCGAGGTTGTTGTAAAACTTGCGCTTCACGGAACATTAGTTGAGTATTAAAAAATTTGAGAAATAGTGCTTGACGATTGTTTCCTATATTTCAATTACTTTCCGAATTACGTGAAGGTTAAAAAGCCTACAATTTAAGAATAATATGGTGAGGTTTGAGGAGTTGGAGCAATTTTGTCTAATCCAGAAATTTTTTGTTTGAAACATATTATTGCCCCAATGAGAATAACATTGTAGCAGCTTCCAGTCCAACTCTAGGTTTTGCTAAGGAACTAGCAAAAAGAATATAAGCTTAAGGAAAGTTGTTGACGGTGGATAGCGTCAACATTTTCTCTATCGAAAGACATAAACACACATCAATATCTAGAAGGCTAGGGGGTTATCTAACAATTTCCACGGTTTTGTGGTATTTCAAATTTTTAGGGACTGAACGAAAAAACTTACCGAAAAAAGGGGGCATAACTACAAATCACATCATGGAATTATCGAAACTCAGGAATACGCAAACTACTCTAGAAGGATCCGAGAAGACAACGGGCGAAGGAGAGGCATGGCCACCTCACAGGTGGGTGACCCTGCCGAGCGGTAGGCCTCACGGGAGGAAGAAACCCTCTCCCTCGCCACGGAATGTTCTTTTCACGCCTTTGAGGATCTTAGCCCTACATTGAAGTGGAGGTTTTAGATCAAGCGGTACGTCGTTGCATCCTGGGAGGCTATATAAAGCGAGGCGGACCTCCCCTTGGAAGCAGAGCTAGCGAGTTCATTCATTCATTCCATCTCGAATATTTGGTGATCAAGTCATTTAGAGCTTCAAGTTCCACAGTTCCACATAACCTTACCTAGTTCATAGTTTAGCCTAGTTAGATCTAGAGTAGAGGAAGTCAAGTTCTTCATCGTCTTGGATTCGGCGTTGTAAGAAGTGCGGTATATGGATTCTTAAGCTTTTTCTTTCTTGATATAATATCTGGCGTTTAATGCGATCGTGCTAGCAACATTATTCTTCATTATTATGTTCTTGATTGCATTTGTTCATTGTCTACTTTTAACTATGTCTAGTAGTTAAGTTTCTTTATTATATTCCATATCTTGCGATTTGCATTATAGCGCTCATCTATTCAATTACATGTGGTGAGAATTGGTAGGCAATATGTAGTATGGTGTCTAGATGCTTTTGCTTATCTGCGAATATCCCCAGTGGTGCGTAGTGAGTGGATCATGGGTGTAACCAGAACCCATTATGGGGCGTGCTTTTGAGGCCTTCTATACGATTGGATTGGTAGAGGTGGGATTGTCAGGGTTAGAAGGGAAGTTTACTGTACTCTTCTCGTACACATTGCTCGATATTGTTAAGGGAGCATTAGTATAACTTAGCCATGATTGTTAGACATACTTGTACTAAATGGGTAACTTTGGCTGGCCAGGTGAATACTTAGGAGTTATTTCTCCAATACCTGATTGAACAAATATCTTACGACATGATTAGAGACTGGGATTAGTATTATTAGAAGATGATTTATCATATTGATCCTTATTTGCTCAGTTATCTATTATTTATCTTGTGACACCTTCATTTATTGAGGAGAGTTGACATTGGCTACATCTCTATTCACTTGTATATATAAGTGTTATCAATACTATAGAGTAGCTTCTTAGCAATGCCTTTCCGGTGGTAAAAATATAAATGACAATGCGGTAATACTCTAGGTAAATGCTACAATGGTATATAATTATCTGTCCATTTGAGAAATCATTTCTTAGTTTATATTTATCTTTATTTGCACTTTTGATTCTCATAAAATAATAAGATTTAGTAAGGAGTTTATTCTAACTTTACAATTAGGGATGACAACCTAGTTTCATAGTTAGGGTAAAGGGTAAAAAAGGTTAGTGGCTGGTTGCTGAAAAGACAAGTTAGTATATCAATATTTCTAGTGTCATTCTGCGTGGGATAAAATTTGGGTTTATTGCGGTGGCGTTAGAAATGCCAATAGGTATTATAACCTAGAGGCAGTTTCCATTTCATAGGTCATGGGTGTGTACCCGAGAAGTTGATGACGTTTTTGGATAGATGGCCGCTTATCCAAAGAGGAGCACGACTTTGGCTGCATATGACGTTCATCTAGTGCGCTTGAGCGATCCCAACTTTACATCGATGTTGCTTGCGGATCGAGGTGGTGTTGTGAGGTACCCCTTTGAAAACTGATTGTGAAAATGCTAACACACTGCACATGGTGATGTACGCTTGGTGGTGGATATTATCGCCAACTAAATGGCACAGAATAGTTGGGCAAATCTTATCTGTTGAGTGTGGACTGAAAGTAAAGGAAGCAGCAATGATGCATAGCAGATAGCAGTAGCATTACTGTGGCTAGTGTCTTGTCGGTGAAGTTTGATTTGGTTGGAGCCCTAGCTCGAGGACTCGAGCTAGCTAGACAAATGTTTCCAATTCCTACAACTTAGGCATTTAAAAACAAATGTCTCAGATTGATGTCTTATTGCGACCAGGAAGTGGAACAACTGCCCATATTTACATTCACTGTCCATTTGCAAAGAAAGTCTGGATGGTAGTAAAAAATTGGGCTGGAGAAGACATTGTGTCCATATTGATGAGGATGTGCGGACTTTGAAAACCTGGTGGGAGAAGTCACTGCAGGGGTAGATCAGCAACTCTTGATGTACTTGGCTTGGAATATCCGAAAAGAGCGCGCAACTGGAGAACCTTCGATCGAGGGGACAACGAGAACACTGGCCCAAGTTCTGGGGCTGATCAAGGAAGAGCTGGTCTCCGTGATTATGAGTTTGAGTGGTCTTACTAATCTAACATTCTACTTGGTGATTATGAGTTTGAGTGGTCTTACTAATCTAACATTCTACTTGGTGTAAACTATTTTACTTCCCTCATATGCAGTTCTCCTGATAATAAAAGAGAAAGATTTCTAGCCAAGACAGGATTTTCATGTCGTCGTGTCTCTGCATCTATCCAATAATCCAAACAACATTGTATTCAGCGCACAAGCCAATTGCTTTTGTCATTGAGTTTTATGTATGCTAGTACGTACATTGTCACATGGACCCCGTTGCCGTTCGCGGAGAACGAAGGGGATTGAGCGCACAGAGCGCGATCGCAACAGTGGGTGACCCGCGCGGCCCCGAAGAGGTAGCCTCAGCCCTCGGTATCCGTCACCTCCAATGCAAGTCCCTAGCGATCGAGCATTTGACGTGAGAGTCACGCTCTCAGACCTGACACGTTGACGTTGCGATCTTATCTACAGGCAGGAAGACGTCCACGTTCACGTAATGAATCACGCCGAGTCTGTGATCACGTACGATTCACGACCTGTATCTATTTTTCCTCTCCTTCCATCTGCATCGTACAACTATATGACCGCCAGACGCAATTTTAGTCAAAGCCGTCAAACGCTGAGCATCTCTGCTATGTTGCCCCTAGTTATCTACACACACCTCGTCAGTGACATGTTCTGCTTATTATTGCCATTATTAGTTTCTATAGTTCACCACGACTAGTTCGCCACCGCCGTTCCGGGCGTACAAGAAGGTTCTACCTTCGATCCGTATAGCAGTCTAGCTTGTTTCTGTAAATGCACGCAATAGCATGTAAACAAGGTTAGTCCCTTCGTCCTAACATTGCAATTGCAAAAGCTATGAATCTAGAAATATTAAAACGTCTTATAATTTGGATCGGAAAGAGTAGTAAAGAACGTTATGTTAGAACTTTATTTCAATGCACGCAACTGACGAAATGAATAAAATTAACAATAGTTGGGAAAAACAAATCTTGTGGTAAAATCTTGATGCGACTGCTTGCATTTACATTTAGTTATTTTTTCAGTGCTATAAACTTGTCCGTTGATAGGGAGACATCTATGGGAATTGGACATTGGAGTATATATGTAACAAAGAGCCAAACGTAAATATTAAATGGATTTTGTTAGACCGTGTTTGGTGGGACTTTGGCTATAACTATTTTTGCGAAGTCATTTTTTTTTTGCTCCAGCTTACTTATTTGGACAAATGTTTGGTAAAATGATTTCTTCTAAATGTTTAAAATGGATTAAAAGGTAATGTCCATAACACTCCTATCTTTTTCTTTCTTTTTCTCTTCTCATTTTCACCTCTCTTATTTCTCCTTCTTCCTCTTCTCTCTCTTTCTTATAATTGCTTCTTATTTCTCCTTTCTTCTAAATCTTTCTTTCTTATTTGCTCGCACCTCCATGCATGCACCAGCATAGACTGCCCCCTCCCCTGCGTTGTCTCCGCCTTGGCCAGGTCCCCTCCCGAAAGCCAGAATTGACAGCCGGTCGCCCTGCGCCTCGCCTGCACAGAGAGGAAGGCATTTCGGATAGGGCCCCTTGCATAGACCAAGGAGGTGGACCGAGCTACTTCTTTTGCCCCTGCGATGGATTCTGAATTCAGAGACCGTGCTTCTGAGGCAGAGCAAAGCTTTGGTGATGGAGGACCTCGCTTGAATTGGTTTATGGCAACGTGGAGCTTCAGCTAGAGCGCTACCAATTTAGGCTTAGATTTAGATGTCTAGTTTTAGCCTACACCATTATAAGGAAGCTCCGATGCACCCTTGCATTGTGAACTATATATATGGTAACTTTGTCTATCACAACATATGAGATTGGTCTCTTGGATTTGGTCAGGCACATGTCTATTTATTCGTTTGTAAAAAAATATGCTTTCATGCATACTTGAATACATGCGTTTTTACTATGAATGAATGGCACACATTAACGTGACCTTGAACGTTTAGCGTTCGTTGCATGTGTTCGTAGCCATTCATGAGAAAACTTTCGTTAATACTGATCATATAGCCCCACTAACCACAAAGTATGTGTTTTCTCCTGTTTTTTTGTTCTCCGGTTTCGATGATCAGTATATATGCGTCGCTTTCCGATTAGGTCTGCACAAAATAAAAGATAAAATATAATAGCCCCAATAATAGAACTTAAAAGTAAGGTTGCGGATTGGGGGTGGTTTTTCATGATACTGTCCCCAGGAGCAGACTGCTCGGTCCTTTTCCGTTTCCGTTCGGATCAGATATGATCGTCTTGCTTGGACTTTGCCAAGGGAAACTAGCTAGGAATAGCGCACTGATAGTGATGAAGTGTTACACGTGTAAAGTGTAATGTGTACTATCTCCCCCTTCTGCATAGTTTACTTGATTTGGATTATCGAGCCCTGATTGCAACCCAATGATCTCTCTTCCCTTTGAGCAAATCCCTTCTTCAGTCTTCACCTTGGTCTCTCCAGGAAACAAAATCCCTTCACATGAGAGATGGTGGTCTCTTGACACGGTCTCGAAAACGCTGCACACAGTATATAACTAGTTTCTAGCTAATGCATTGCATGCTTATATAAAAAAAAATATATTAGAGTTGTGTAAGATTGTGTAGGAAATGTACATGCACATGCCCCGTTTCATACGGCATATATATAATTCTAGACACCTCTGAAGGAACGCTGCTTTGCTCTAAAAATAAAAATAAAAATAAAAATAAAAATAAAAATAGTCATGCACCACCTAGTTTCTGGACTGAATCAGCAGAATGGTAGAGAAAGAGAGATTATATATATGCGGTTGTGCCCCCACATCCGGTTGCGTTCCATCAAGATTTGCTGTGATAAATTCCTAGGATCAGATCCATACATATAGTTTTATTGATATTTTATTTTTTTTCGTAGCGGTGGTACTGCAATTATTCAGCTGTTTATATATGCGGGGGTACGTGTCCTTGGTGGGCCTGCAGGCTGATACAAATGATACGGAAAGTTTAACGCGCCTACCGTCGCGCTTTTGTTGGAGAGAGCGACCTCACGCAGCCCGGCCTCCGTGTCATGGGCCCGTTGAGCCTGCCGCATGCGACGCAGGGCCCTCCCGTGCGGCTACCTTATTTGTTTTTTATTTTATTTATTTAGTTTCTGTTTTATGTGAGTTTTTAGTATTCTTTTTTTTATTTTTATCCTTTTTTATTTTATAAATTTGTTTTGGTTTTCATCTTTCTGTTTTTATTTCCAGTTTCTATTTTTCGTTTTTTAGTTTCATATTTTGGTAAAATTTAGTTTTCTTTTTTTTATTGTGTATCATTTAGTTTTCAGTTTTGTTGATTTTTTTTGTTGTCAATTTTCAGTTTTGTTTTTTGATAATTTCATTTGTTCATTCTTATTTTAGTAGTTTAATTTTCAGTCCCTTTTTTGGTAATTTCATTTGTTCATTATTTATTTTAGTAGTTCAATAAGTTCGAGTTTCATTTTTTATTTTTTCTTTTCAGGTTTCAATGCATTCCTAAATTCTACATATTGGTCGTGTAATAATTACCTTCTAAGTTAGCACCTTATGCAATGTTTCTTCTAATAATTTGCCTTTTAGGTGCAACTTGTCTTATTTTAACCACTACACTTGTCTTTCCAATAAATGTCTCTGTAATTGTCAGCTAGTCATGTTACCCCGCTCATATAGTGCGTTATATGACAACTTGTCCCTCTGCTGGCAACTTATGCAATACTTGTTCTAATAGTTTGTCCTCCTAGTGTAGCTTGTCATGTTTTGTTTTGCTACCCACATTTTTTTTAATAAATACCCTCGTTGGTAGCGAATCATGTTTCTTGGCTTTTTGTAATGTGTTGTATAATTACTTGGGCCCCTATTTGATAGCCTATGCAATATTTATTTTAATAATTGCGAAAGGGGCTCTAGCCTAGTGGTTAGAGCACCTGAATAGCATCCAGCAGGTCTAGGTTTGATTCCCCGTGGGAGCGAATTTAAACAGGTCTGCATTAACCAAAAATTAAAAAAATAGGTTGAGGTTTCCCCTGGTGACTTCGGTCAAAAAAATATTTATCTTAATAATTTGCCTCTCTAGGTTACAACTTGTCTTGTTTTGGTCCGCTTCTCTCTTTAGTGGTTAGTAGTTTTATGTAAATACTATATAACAAATCTATTATATTTTCATGGTAACAATCTACGTGCACACCATGTAAAAACATTATTATATTTTTGGAGTAGCAAGTTTCGTATTGCATGGTAGCAACTTCTTTCATAATTCCCTTAGCATATTTTTGACATATAAATTGCTGTTAAAATAAAATTTATCGAAACATAGGCAAGTGCGGTCTAGTATTATTCGTCTCGTCCCGTAAAATACACTGGTGCAAACGAATTTGAAAGGGGATACATTATTCAAAAGGTATAGCAATTGAAATAAAATGTTTTGTGTTTTTTATGCTTGTGTGCTTGCATCAGCATGCATGCAACGTCGGGGCGCTAATGGTTCTGAGTCAGCATGCAGGTAACGTACCGGTGCAAATGAAAAAGAGTGTAAGTAAAAAAAGAAAATGAAAAGAGCGTGGAGGCAAGGAGCGCTTCCGACAGCATGCAAGGACACGCAGCACGTTAGGGCGCGGGTTGGAGTCACGCGTGGGGCTGGGGTCGACGGTCGCGCGCTTCCCCGGTGGCGCGACAGGTCGCGCTTTAACCCGGTCCCAAATGATACATTTCTTTTGATTGATGGGTTGGATTTGGACTTCTATTATTCCAATTATATCTGTGTAGATGTATCTCCGATCCACAGTGAGTAATCTATATCTATCTCTTATAAAGATAACCCCCACTACCTATTCTATCTAAATCCACAAGCAATCTACATTATCTCTTAATTTGGACCATCTGATGTTTAATCTCCTATCCATCCGTCCATCCATCAGAACGTGTATGTTGTGAATCAAATACAATGGTGGCCAATTAAATGAAGGAGAAGAGAAGATCAAATTGATGAGCTATAAGAGAAGGAGGAGTTCAAATTGACTAGATGATTACTTAGCTAGCATCTTGTGTAACATGAGTTGTATTTTTGTATGGCGGTTACTGTAGCAAGGTCGGTTACTGTAGCAACCGCCTTTACTGCCTATATAATGACTCCTCTATTTCATTTGTAATGGATTCACAATCGAAAGAAGTGAAATACAACAGCCCCTTCTTCCCCCTAATTACGTGTGTTTCTTGTGCTTGTGGTGCGGAGCTTTCTCCGAGGGAACGTAATCGAACGACTCGATTTCTAACACGTTATCAGCACGAGGTTCTAACCGAGCGAAAGGCACTAGGTACGAAATCAGTTCTTCGGCATACTTTCTATTGCTTGCTATTGTTTCATGAACAAGCACATACACAAGATCGATTCTTTTCACAAAGAAGATGTTTGTTTTCCTATACAATCTTTTGCTACGTATATGAATAAGCACACAATCATAGCACAAGCACGAGCACGATTACCTCACCGTGTCACCGGGCGCATCGGCAACGACCGGTGACATGAAGGCGCTCACTGCCATTGCCGTCCATCGCCGCCGCTAGCGGGCCGCCGCCGGCTGCATCTTGAGGCGCGCTGCGCCGCCCGCATCGCCGCGGCGGCCGGCTGCCCGGCGTCTTGCGCCGCCGCTTACCGGGCGTGGGCCCCGGGCTGCCGAGCCCTGCCGGCAGCAGTCGCCCCGGCGCAGGCACTGGCTGGGCCGCTGGCCGCTATGGTACCGACTGGGGCCATAAAGCCGCTGCGGGTCGCCGGGCGACCGCGCAGCCGCCGCCCGCGCGGTGGCCCTCGCCTGCCGGCTGGTTTGTTTATCGCTGCCCAGGCTCCGGCCCCGGAGCGTATCCGGCCGTGGGCTGGCCGACGCCAAGCCGCCTGCCCGCCTCGGCTCCCTCGCACGCTGGGCGCCTACGGGGCCGGGCCGGCTCCCTGCCGGCCGCCCGCCTGTGCACAGCGCAAGCTGCTCGGCCGCCCCGCCCAGGTTTCGGGCGTGCGGCACCAGCATGGCAGGGGGCGCGGCGCGGGCCCCGCAGCCCCAAAGCGGCCGCCGTACCTCCCCGCCCCCTCGCTATTCTTTTCCTGAGAAAGATAAGGGGGAGAGAGAGAGTGTGGGGAGAGGATTTTTAGGGTTAGGGTTTTGAGCCCTTTCCTTTATACCTGGGCAGGCAAACGTGAGCCGTCCATCTTGATGGACGGCCACGAATAATCGGGCCACACAGGCTAGCCCATGATGCATGAAAATGGCCCAATAAGCCCATCATGAATTGGGATGCGCGTTTTTTTCCTTTTTCTTTTATTTGCGCAAAATGGTGGCCTGAAGCCCACTAAAATATCCAACTCCACAACCCGAAGCCCGTTGAAAGCCCTAGTTTGGTTTTGGCTAATTGATGAAACCTAGGACTAACCCTATTGCTAAGTGTGTAGCATTAAAGAAAGGGGAGGTCCAAGCCAAGTGGTGGAATGGTGATCAAGGTGATGAAGGTGACCACAAGTGATCAAGTACCACACTTGGAGATGAGGAGCAAGATGGAATGCTAGAGGCAAAGGTATATGTTAGGGCATTTCCATTTTGCCGGCCATAGGCGAGTAGAGAAGTTGATGGCCGGGTTTAGGATTGATAACCGTACTATTAAGAGGGGCGATGTCGCGCAATAACAGGTTATCTAAGTGCCACTAGGTGAGCAATGCCTTTGCATATGCATTAAGGACCTAGTGTGCTTGCTAACTCTTGCAAAAATTCATTTGAAAAGGCTAACACACGTGCACAAGTGGAGAGACACTTTTGTGTTGGCACATGGGAGCAAGAGGTGATGGTGTTTGGGTGTGGAACCCTCCCGCCGAGCTCGCTCGGCGGGACTCGGAGGTTTTCGGACGAAGTGCAGTCACTCAGGGGAGACCGGACGCGCCCCGGCCGGTTTGGTTGGCATCCGCCAATTTTCGGGGTGACCGGACTCGAAGGACCGGAGCGCCCGGTGCCAAGTTCTTTTAGCGCCGCGAGCTGGGAGGGACCGAACGCCGGGCGCGTCCGGTCGAGGGGGTGCAGCGTGGACGCGTCCGGTCAAGAAAATGCGTTTCTGGGGCTCTCTGGGTAGCGACCGGACTCTGGGGTCCGGGCGTCCGGTCGTTGGGACGAACGCGTCCGGTCGGTCTGTGAAGAGCGCGAATGTTCGAGCCGTTGGCGCGCAACGGCTACATTCAAACGCCCGGGGACACGTGGCCGTGGTAGAGGGACCGACGTTGGGGCCGGGACGCGTCCGGTCGCCCTTAACCCGCGTCCGGTCGACGCCGAGAAAACTTGAGTTTTGTGAGTAACGGTTGGGTGTTCTTGGGGACGCCTATATATTTGGATTGGCCGGCTTGGGGAGTCTCTCTTGGCACTTTGACATACTTGACATCCTCTAGAGCTAAGAAAACCTCCTCCCTCACTTGGCATTCATCTTGATTGATCTAGAGAGTGATTGGGAGAGCTTCTAGTGCATTTGCCTTGTGATTGAGCATCTAGTGGCACTAGTGAGCGTTCTTACTGCGATTAAGCTTATTACTCTTGGTGATTGCCGTCACCTAGACAGTTGGAGCAGCGAGCCGGAGTTGAGCAAGGTTGAAGATTGTTCTTGGCCACTCCGGAGGTGATGTGTGAGGGGTGTTGATCCCACCCCGCGGGAGATCGCGAAAGGAATTCTTAGTGGAATTTCGTGTCATTGAGTTACCCTCACTTTGTGTGAGTTCTTGTGGCGCCCGGTGAGGGCTTGGCTTGTGACGCCAATTAGCCACCGAACTACCGAGTGTGTGGTCGACACAACGGGGAGTAGCGTGCCGGCAAGCACGTGAACCTCGGGATAAAAATCTTGTGTCCCTCGGTGTTCTTGTGTGGCTTGATCCTTCGAGATCAATTTGGATTTCTCTATTGGATCATCTCTTCGGGTTTCATTGTATTGACAAGACGGTGATTGGTCACCTTCCCGAAGGCACGGTTTGCACACTCGGTTTCCGTCCTTGCGATTACATTTGTGAAAAGTAGTGTATTAGGTTGTGTAGCCTAGTTGTATTGCTAAGGACCCTATTCTTAGTGTGCCTAGTGTATTAGGATTGCTAAAATTGGTTAGGTTGGCTTGCAACCCCCCATTAGGCTAGCGCAACACTTGCTTCACCATTTGTTATACTAACCGGTTTGTTTAGTGCTTTGTAGAAATTTTAATTAGGCTATTCACCCCCCTCTAGCCATTTAGGACCTTTCAAGTGGTATCGGAGTAGAGGTCACCGTTGTTTAAGGCTTAACATCCTTCGGTGTTAAAATGGCTCAAGTCAACCATATCAACCATGTGGGGAAGCCACCGCACTTCGATGGTACCGGTTATGATCATTGGAAGAGAAAGATGTGTGCATACTTGAAATCACTCAACCGAAAAGTTTGGGAGGTTGTGGACAAGGATTTTGCCGTGATTGATCCAACCGATCTAACTCCAAGAGAAGAAGAGAAGCTCCAATTCAATGACATTGCAATCAACACATTCTATGAAGCATTGGAGTCAAAGGTATTTGAGCAAATTAAGGACTTGGAGAGAGCTCATGATGTGTGGACTAGGTTGGAGGAGACCTATGAAGGCACACAAGCCGTGAAGAGTGCCAAGCTATACATCCTCAAGGACAAGCTCTCAAGTTTTCAAGATGCAAGATGATGAGAGTGTGCCGGAGATGTACCACCGCCTCCAAGTGATTGTCAATGACTTGAAGAGTTTAGGTGAGAAGGTGGATAATGCGGATTTCTCTCACAAGTTCCTAAGAAGCCTATCATCAAGATTTGAATTCTTGGTCACAATGCTAGTGAGAGAAGGGTTGGACACTAAGACCCCTAACCAAGTACTAGGTGAGGTGGTCACACATGACACCTACCGTGTGGAACGGGAAGGGGGCTCTCAAAAGGATGAGAAGAAGGACAAAGAGAAGAAGAAAGACAAGGAAGTGGTTGCATTCAAGGCTACTTCATCAAGAGGCAAAAAGAAGCAAGAATCAAGTGATGAAGCTAGCACAAGCTCAAGTGAAGCGGATGATGAAACAATGGCTCTTCTTGTGCGTAAATTTGGCAAGTTCATGAAGAAGAAGGGCTATGGTTCTAGGAAGAGAAGAGATGCAATCAAGACCAAGAGATGCTTTCGGTGCAAGAGCAAAGATCATTTCATTGCCGATTGTCCTCTCTCTAGTGATGATGATAGTGATGAGGATGACAAGAAGAAGAAGAACAAGAAAGAGAGGAAGGATAAGAAGGAAAAGAAGGAGAAGAAGCTTGAGTTCAAGAAGAAGAAGAAGGGGCAATCTTATTGTGTCACATGGGATAGTGATGCCTCAAGTGATAGTGATGATGAGAGTGAAGATGACAAGAAATCAAGAAAGAAGGCACTTGCTAGTCTTGCTATCTCCAACAAGCCTTCACTCTTTGATGCTCCATCGACATGCTTAATGGCTAAGCCATCTAAGGTACAATCCGATGATGAGAGCGATAGTGAGAGAGATGATGATGAGGAGTACTCAAAGGAGGACCTCATGAGCATGCTACGAGATGCTCACTCTTACATTGAGGAAAAGAGGAAGGAGTGCAAAGAGTTGCGCAAGAGCAAGAAAGCTCTTGAGCAATCCTTTGATGAGCTCAATGCTACTCATGAGAGGCTAATGGAAGCCCATGAGAAGCTTGAGAAAGCTCACACTAAGCTTGAAAAGGCTCACTCCTCCCTCTTTGATCAAGTTAAGATTGAGGATGTCGTAGACACATGCAACGTAGGAGTAACTTGTGATATTCTTGATGAAGCATTCTATACTCCTATTGTTGTTGGTCCCACTAACCCCTCTTGTAGCTCAAGCAATGCCACATCTACTATTAGTGATGGTTTCACTTATGATGCCTCACTCATGGTGGAGAATGAGACTCTCAAGAGAGAAGTGAATGAGCTCACTCATGCCCTAGACAAGGCCTACGGTGGAGATGCCCGCTTGCTAAAGTGCTTGGGTAGCCAAAGGTTCTCCCTAAACAAAGAGGGATTGGGCTATACCCCCAAGAATGGCAAGGCGGCCTTTGTTCCTCACAAGACTAGTTTTGTGAAGGACAATGGTCGGTTTTGCTCTAGTTGCAAGCAAGTGGGGCATGTAGAGCAATATTGCAAGAACAAGAAGAATGCTAACATATCCTCTATTTGTTATGATTCTTGTTATTTGCTTACCAAGGGTACTAATGGTGTGAAGGCTAAGTTCATTGGTGCTCCCATGGTTGGCCCAAAGAAGAAGGTAATTTGGGTGCCCAAAAGCTTAGTGACTAACCTTGGAGGACCCAAGCAAGTTTGGGTACCTAAAAAGAATTGATTTGCTTTTGTAGGTCAATTATAAAGCCGGAGGAAGACATTGGGTGCTTGATAGTGGGTGCACTCAACATATGACCGGGGATTCTAGAATGTTCAAATCAATCTCATCAAGTGGCAATGGTATTAATAGTATTACTTTTGGTGACAATGGCAAAGACAAGGTCAAAGGCTTAGGAAAGATTGCAATTACAAATGATATGTCCATCTCCAATATGTTGCTAGTGGAATCTCTCAACTTCAATCTCTTGTCCGTGGCTCAATTGTGTGATCTTGGATTCAAATGCATATTTGGTGTTGATGATGTTGAGATAGTGAGTATTGATAGAAGCAACTTGATATTCAAAGGCTTTAGATATGAGAATCTCTATCTTGTGGATTTCAATGCTAGTGAAGCTCAATTGACAACATGTTTGATCACCAAATCAAGCATGGGTTGGCTATGGCATAGAAGGCTAGGACATGTTGGCATGAAGCAACTCAACCGGCTAATCAAGCATGATCTAGTTAGAGGGTTGAAGGATGTGGTATTTAAGAAAGACAAGCTTTGTAGTTCATGTTAAATGGGCAAACAAGTTGGCAACACTCATCCCAACAAGAGTATGATGAGCACAAGCAAGGCATTTGAGTTGTTGCACATGGATCTATTTGGCTCTACCAAGTATGAGAGCATTGGTGGAAACAAATATAGATTTGTGATAGTGGATGACTTCACAAGATACACTTGGGTATTCTTTCTTGTTGACAAAAGTGAAGTATTTGACACATTCAAGACATTTATCAAGAGAAGCCAAAATGAGTTTGAAACTTCAATCAAGAAAGTGAGAAGTGACAATGGTAGTGAGTTCAAGAACACAAGAATTGAAGAACTTTGTGATGACTTTGGCATCAAACATCAATTCTCGGCCAAGTACACTCCTCAATCAAATGTGCTAGTTGAAAGGAAGAATAGAACCTTGATTGATATGGCAAGATCAATGTTGAGTGAATACAATGTGGATCATTCATTTTGGGCCGAAGCAATCAATACCGCCAACTATTGCTCAAATAGGCTCTATTGTCATAGTCTATTGGAGAAGACACCATATGAGTTGTTGAATGGAAGAAAGCCCAACATTGCATACTTTAGAGTGTTTGGATGCAAATGCTACATTCTCAAGAAGGGCACTCGATAGAGCAAGTTTGAGAAGAAGTGTGATGAAGGATTCCTACTCGGTTACTCTACTACAAGCAAAGCATATAGAGTTTGGAATCTCACTCATGGCATAGTTGAGGAAGTGCATGATGTGAAATTTGATGAAACCAAAGGCTCACAAGATGAAGAGGAGAATCTTGATGATGTGAGAGGTACTCAATTGATACAAGCCATGAAGGAAATGGATGTTGGGGACATTAGGCCAACTCAAGTGGTGGATGTTGAAGATGACAAAGATCAAGTGATTACATCTCCAAATATGCAAGCTAGTGGTTCTCAAGATCAATCTCAAGCTAGTGGTTCTCAATTGCAAGATCAAGTGGCTAGTACATCATCTCAACCAAGTGATCAACCAAGCTCAAGTACTCAACCTCATGTTCTCCAACCACCAACTCATATTGCAAGGGATCATCCTCTAGATCAAGTGGTTGGTGATATTAGAAGTGGTGTACAAACAAGATCAAGATTGGCATCATTTTGTGAACACTATTCATTTGTCTCATCCATTGAACCGAAGAAGATAGATGAAGCTTTGATGGATTGTGATTGGGTCAATGCAATGCATGAAGAGCTCAACAACTTTGAGAGAAATCAAGTTTGGGAACTAGTTGAGCGCCCTAAGAACTACAATGTCATTGGCACAAAATGGGTATTCCGGAACAAGCAAGATCAAGATGACATAGTTGTGAGAAACAAAGCAAGATTGGTAGCACAAGGATACACTCAAGTTGAAGGTCTTGACTTTGGAGAAACTTATGCACCGGTTGCAAGATTGGAGGCAATTAGAATCTTATTAGCCTAGGCTTGTGCCCACAACATCAAGCTATATCAAATGGATGTGAAAAGTGCTTTCTTGAATGGATTCATAAATGAGCTAGTGTATGTTGAGCAACCCCCGGGATTTGAAGATATCAAAAGACCCAACCATGTCTACAAGTTGAAGAAGGCTCTCTATGGCTTGAAGCAAGCTCCAAGGGCATGGTATGAGAGATTGAGAGATTTCTTACTCTCTAAAGGGTTCAAGATGGGAAAGGTTGATAACACTCTCTTCACCAAGAAGATTGGAAATGACTTGTTTGTATTGTAAATCTATGTGGATGACATTATCTTTGGATCAACCAACCAAGACTTTTGTGAAGAGTTTGGAGAAATGATAGCAAAAGAATTTGAGATGTCTATGATTGGAGAGCTTAGTTACTTCCTTGGTCTATAAATCAAGCAATTGAAGAAAGGCACATTTGTGAGTCAAAGCAAGTACATCAAGGACATGTTGAAGAAGTTTAGAATGGAAGAAGCCAAGTCAATTGGGACTCCAATGGGAACAAATGGTCATCTTGACTTGGATACAAGTGGCAACATGGTAGATCAAAAGTTGTATCGGTCAATGATTGGAAGCCTACTCTATGTGACCGCTTCTAGGCCGGATGTCATGTTTAGTGTGTGCATGTGCGCAAGGTTTCAAGCTTCACCAAGAGAAAGTCACTTGAAGGCAACCAAGAGGATATTGAGGTATCTTAAGCATACACCTAATGTTGGATTGTGGTATCCCAAGGGGTCAAACTTTGAGTTGATAGGATATTCGGACTCCGACTATGCGGGATGCAAGATGGATAGAAAGAGCACTAGTGGAACATGCCAATTGCTAGGAAGATCACTTGTCTCATGGTCATCCAAGAAATAAAATAGTGTTGCACTCTCTACCGCCGAAGCCGAATACATTAGTGCGGGGAGTTGTTGTGCTCAATTGCTATGGATGAAGGCCACATTGAAAGATTTTGGAATCAAATTTGGACAAGTGCCATTGCTATGTGACAATGAAAGTGCCGTGAAGATCACCACCAATCCGGTTCAACATTCAAGAACAAAGCACATCGACATAATGCATCACTTCATTAGAGATCACCAAGCAAAGGGAGACATTTCTATTGAGAGTGTTGGCACCGATGATCAACTTGCCGATATCTTTACCAAGCCACTTAATGAGAAGAGATTTTGCACATTGAGAAATGAATTGAACATTCTTGACTTCTCCAACATGAAATGAATGCACCCCCAACTATATGACATGCCTCTCCTTCGACTAAAGCAAAGGTGAAATTGTTTGGCATGATGCATTCATATTTACTAAGGACTTGCTTAGAACATATAGACATACTCTAGTGATATCTCTTGCTTATTAGGCTCATTCATGTAACTAAAATGATTTTGAGTACATATTATGCCACTATTGCTTCTATGACTTGTATGATCTAGTGGCTAAATATGACTTGTTCATGAGAATGTGATCCTAGTGTTTAATCTAGTTAAATGAGCAAGAAAGGATTTAGTTCAACATTGACAAGATAACCATTGAAAGATGTGTGAAGAAGCTTGTCATTGGTTCAAACCGAACTAGATTACTTATGCAAGTTTGCTAGTTTGAACCATAAGAGAAGGAAGTTTATGGAAACAAGTGATCCTCAACTTTAAGTGATCATCTCTCTATTCCAAGCTCCCTCTATGATTTCAAGTCTACACCAAGCATGATCATACACCTTTGTGGTCATTGATGACAAAGAGGGAGAGATTACCGAGAAGGGAAGAGAAAACAAAGATATCATGTATCAAGGGGGAGAGAAGATGAAGATTGAAGAATGGAAAGGGATCAAAATTTTGAAGCACACAAGTAGGGGGAGCAAGCTCATGAACATGATTGATTGCATTTGATTGTGCACATTCATATGATTGCTTGCATTGCACTTAGACTTATGTATTTCATAAGTAGTCTCTCTCTTGCTTGTGTGGTGCTCGCTAGTATAGAACTTGATTGATGAATTGATTACTAGCATGCATAAACTCTAGCTAGAATTGGAATAGCATTTGTTTTCAAGTGGTATCTAGAAACCGCGCTTCTAATATTGAATCTCACGGGGTTTCTAGCTATTTGATGTTTCTAGCTAGATTTGGTGCTAAGGATGGTTCATGATGTGCACTCCGATGGTATCACGCTTCAAAGGTCCATTCTATACACCTTAGCATCAATTTGGTAGAAATGACTCTCCCAAAATCGATTTATCCATCATGAGTGCAAAGCTTCAAATCCAAACTCTTAGCACACATGTAGGGGGAGCCATAGCTACCAAATAAGTTTTACATGACTTGTCCAATTCTTTTCACAAGCTTAAATTGTTTGGACAAGTGGTGTAAAGCCAAAATTATATTTATTTCATATCTTTGTGGAGGTTGTCATCAATTACCAAAAAGGGGGAGATTGAAAGCCCTAGTTTGGTTTTGGCTAATTGATGAAACCTAGGACTAACCCTATTGCTAAGTGTGTAGCATTAAAGAAAGGGGAGGTCCAAGCCAAGTGGTGGAATGGTGATCAAGGTGATGAAGGTGACCACAAGTGATCAAGTACCACACTTGGAGATGAGGAGCAAGATGGAATGCTAGAGGCAAAGGTATATGTTAGGGCATTTCCATTTTGCCGGCCATAGACGAGTAGAAAAGTTGATGGCCGGGTTTAGGATTGATAACCGTACTATTAAGAGGGGCGATGTCGTGCAATAACAGGTTATCTAAGTGCCACTAGGTGAGCAATGCCTTTGCATATGCATTAGGGACCTAGTGTGCTTGCTAACTCTTGCAAAAATTCATTTGAAAAGGCTAACACACGTGCACAAGTGGAGAGACACTTTTGTGTTGGTACATAGGAGCAAGAGGTGATGGTGTTTGGGTGTGGAACCCTCCCGCCGAGCTCGCTCGGCGGGACTCGGAGGTTTTCGGACGAAGTGCAGTCACTCGGGGTGACCGGACGTACGGTAGGGGTAGGGACCGGACGTCCCGGCCGGTTGGTTGGCATCATTTGTTTTTCGTGGTGACCGGACTCGAAGGACCGGGCGTCCGCGCCAAGTTCTCTCTGGCGCCGCAAGCTGGAGCGATGAGGACCGGGACGCCGGGCGCGTCCGGTCAGGTGCAGCGGACGCGTCCGGTCAAGAAAAATGCGTTTTCGGGGGCTCTCGGTAGCGGCCGGACTGGGTCCGGGCGTCCGGTCGTTTGGGACGGACGCGCCCGGTCGGTTCGTGAAGAGCGCGAATGTTCGAGCCGTTGGCGCGCAACGGCTACATTCAAACGCGTCTGGGACACGTGGCCGTGGTAGAGGGACCGGACGCTGGGACCGGACGCGTCCGGTCGCCACTTAACCCGCGTCCGGTCGACGCGCAGAAACTGAGTTTTGTGAGTAACGGTTGGGTGTTCTTGGGGGCGCCTATATATTTGGATTGGCCGGCTTGGGGGAGTCTCTCTTGGCACTTTGACATACTTGACATCCTCTAGAGCTAAGAAAACCTCCTCCCTCACTTGGCATTCATCTTGATTGATCTAGAGAGTGATTGGGAGAGCTTCTAGTGCATTTGCCTTGTGATTGAGCATCTAGTGGCACTAGTGAGCGTTCTTGCTGCGATTGAGCTTATTACTCTTGGTGATTGCTGTCACCTAGACAGTTAGAGCAGCGAGCCGGAGTTGAGCAAGGTTGAAGATTGTTCTTGGCACTCCGGAGGTGATGTGTGAGGGGTGTTGATCCCACCCCGCGGGAGATCGCGAAAGGAATCCTTAGTGGAATTTCGTGTCATTGAGTTACCCTCACTTTGTGTGAGTTCTTGTGGCGCCCGGTGAGGGCTTGGCTTGTGACGCCAATTAGCCACCGAACTACCGAGTGTGTGGTCGACACAACGGGGAGTAGCGTGCCGGCAAGCACGTGAACCTCGGGATAAAAATCTTGTGTCCCTCGGTGTTCTTGTGTGGCTTGATCCTTCGAGATCAATTTGGATTTCTCTATTGGATCATCTCTTCAGGTTTCATTGTATTGACAAGACGGTGATTGGTCACCTTTCCGAAGGCACGGTTTGCACACTCGGGTTTTCCGTCCTTGCGATTACATTTATGAAAAGTAGTGTATTAGGTTGTGTAGCCTAGTTGTATTGCTAAGGACCCTATTCTTAGTGTGCCTAGTGTATTAGGATTGCTAAAATTGGTTAGGTTGGCTTGCAACCCCCCATTAGGCTAGCGCAACACTTGCTTCGCCATTTGTTATACTAACCGGTTTGTTTAGTGCTTTGTAGAAATTTTAATTAGGCTATTCACCCCCCTCTAGCCATTTAGGACCTTTCACCCGTGAAATATTAGTGGCCCGAAGCCCACCATATTTTCTTCATGTTATTAGTACTGTTATTTATTTGTTTACTTATTTATTTACCGCAATTTACTTTTTTACAATGATGTAAATCCTGAAGATTTATGCATTGCGTTTTATATTCATCGCAATTTATTTTTGCAATTACTTAAATCCTACTGATTTATTTATTTATTGTTATTTACATTTATTGCAATTTATTTTCTACACTTATTTAAGTTCGCGAACTTGCTTATTTGTTTAGTTATAAAGTAACCCTGAAGGTTACGCCTGGGAAACTTTTGAATAGTCCTCAAGACTATGCATAATAGTGATCCTGAAGATTACGCATCGACATTCACCAACCCTGTACATTAATAGTGGAGGCATGTCGGACATCGCAAAGAGGGATTTCGAAGCACTCGCCGTGGATGGCAGCAATTACCTCACTTGGGCCTCCGATGTCGAAATCAAGCTCGTCGGTATGAAGCTCGATCATACCATCGCCCGGCCCGGCCGGGCAAAGATGAGCGCACAAAGGCGCACAATAAAAATGCGTTGTACTATCTCCGACACCATATCCACCCTGCACTGAAGTCCGAGTATATGACGGAGATGGATCCATTAAGTTTTATGGCGGTCCCTCGAAGGACCGCTTCAGCCCCGGCCGGTGATGATTATGCTCCCAAGAGCGCAACAAATGTGGATCAACCTACGCTTCCAAGACTTTAAGTCCGGGTGGCTGCATATAATTACGCTTTGCATAGAATTGTCACCAAACTGCGTCTATGTGGTCAGAAGATCACTGACGCCGATATGATCGAAAAGACCCTATCCACCTTCCACCCTGGCAACATAGTACTGCAGCAACAATATAGAAACTCGAAGTACACCAAGTACTCGAAGCCGAGTCAAGTCTTTGTCGGGTTGTCGAACAACAGTAATGAAGTTCTCATGAACAATCATTTCCCGCCCGGTCTCATTGGATGCGTGGGTCGTGCACGAAACACATGCTAACGTTGCCGAGAGTTCTCGCAAACCAAAAGAGGCCGTGGAAAGGGGAAGTGGAAGGGAAAAGGACGTGCCATATTTAAGGGCAAAGGAAAAGGAAAGCCCAAGGGTAAATTCGAACCCAAGAAAGAAGGAGGTGACAATAATGGGGAAGAGCGAGGCGATTGCTATAGGTACGGGGCAAAGGGGCATTGGTCTCGTACATGTCGCACCCCCAAACACCTTGTTGACCTTTACCAACAAAGCAAAAACAAAGGGAAAGGTCAACGTGAGTCCCACTTCATCACTGGGCCTGAAGCTCAGCGTGAGAAGTGCAACGACATGGATGTCGGTGCAAGCGGGGGAGACGTCCTGTGGCAAAACCTTCTAAATTATGGCCCACAAGCACCTGATATTGTCCCTAAGACCACTGTCAGCTATACTTGTACACCACATAACCTAGAATGTTCCGTCGGGTGAACCCCCGATAAACCATAATTCCTCCAGGATCGATACTTACGGAGACATCACAGCATTACAACAGTTTTCATACAAAATACCAGAGTAGCGGAAGACTTACAATAACTTAATTTACAAACTATTTGTAAAACTTACACAAACCAGAATATTATTATTACAAACAGTGGAAGTATCATTACTTAACCTTATTACAATCACACAACAAAATGTGCCCTGCCCACGGGCCACACAACCTATTCATCGGCAGTCACTTCATCAACGATCGTCATGCAACAAGGGCCATAGCACTCTTGTTCACACGGTCCACCTGCAACGGGGTTAAACAAACCCTGAGTACAAAAAGTACTCCGCAAGACTTACCCGACCAAAAATTGGGGAGAAGACTCAGAAATGCTGGCTAATAGGAATCAAGGTAAGGCTTTAGCAAGATCAAATGACACCTTTATAAAAAGAGACTAAGCCAGTCCTTACTTTACTACATCAATCACTTGTCAATCATGTAACGGATTCAAAACTTCTCAATCTCAACAACTTCCATTATTACTATAATGCTGGTGCAAGGATCACTTGTCACTTGGGATTCGAACCGCTTATATACCCAACTGGAGCTTCCTAGCCACACGATGTATGCAGGATCCAACATCTTACATACATCAACTCAACGCTCGGATTTCTCTATACCAGACCAGGTCCTATGGCACCCGAGAGTACAGTACTCCACCTCCCTACGCCGTCTGTCCTTCGACGGTGCGCTTGTAGGATGGGTACACGCTACTCCCGCCATCTCTCCACTCCTAGTACACGGTTGTCCGCTCTGGTCCTAGATAGTCCAAGTGGAGCTTACCGCCATTAGTATGCGACTAGTACTATCCAATAACCTCATGATCCAAGGGCCAAGGCAACGAATGGTGCTTAACTGACTCACAAGTGGACGACATTACACCAGGGCACTAGCCCATCCTGGTGCAAGTCACTCCACCCGCTCTCGATTTATTCATCATGTCCTTGTTGCATACCCTTGACCCGATCAAAGTGAAGGGTACCAACAAGTAACATCAGGTTTTATCACTTTCTCAAAAGGATATGTTATCACCTTTAAAGACATTTTATAAGGCATATGCTATTAGCAGGGCTAAGCATATACTAGCATTTTCAAAATTAAAACAGGTATTCAGGATAGTATCATAAGGTACGGTAAATGCAATCAAATAGGATATCACACAACTCCTAACACCTAATGCATCATATCAGGAACATAAAATATAAGCTTTTCGAAATTCAAGGAAATGTTTAAATGCATCCGGGGCTTGCCTTGTGGTTCGACGAAGTTAGGCTCAGTGATGACACTGCCGAGATCAGGATCAACCTCCTCACACCGATAACCTTCCTCAGAGACAGGAGTTGGATCAACCCCTTCTTCAGACGGCACAACTACACGATTAAGATGCATGATTACAATGCAGTAATAAAAGGAACATACGATAATGATGCAACGACAACTAGTCCATCTTGAGTACAACTTTCCTTCACGGTAAGGTTGCACTACGGAAGTATAGCTAGCGTCGACGACGACGGACTAACGGTACGCAATCAACATAAAATGCCGAAGGTCATTAGGGTTAATGACCTAGGGTCATCACTCAATCCTAAAATCAATCAACCCTAATAGTGATTAAGGTTAATTACTAATTTATTAACCATTTTTACAGTTGTTGAAAGCCGCTAATTAACTTGCTAATTGGAGATTAATTAAACCCTAATTAATCAAAGGATAATTAATTAAATATTAATTAATTAAGGTATTAATTAAGCATAATACAAAAATTAGTCAAATCATGATCAAACTTCATAATTAAGATTATTATCATCCAATTAGCATGCAAAACAAATTTCATAATTTTTGGACTTATATTTTAATTACTAAAAATCATAGAAGTGGCATTTATTAATTAAAAGAGCAAATTATGTTACATACAAAAGTTGCTGGAAAATCAAAGTTAGTATTTTTCCTAGGTAGAGCATCACTCAAGGATTCCAGAACATATTTTTGTACATTTTTACTTGCCCAAAATAAATTACTACAAAAAGGTGAAAACCATGCTTGGAAAATCAAATTGGAAAAAAAAGAAAACCCTTTCTCCCCCCCTGCTGGGCTTACTGTGTGGCCCGAGCGGTCCAGCACAGTGCCGGCCCAGTCCGGCCCATGGCGGTCCAGCCCGTCTGGCCTTCTTCTTCTTCCCTCCTCCACTCCCGCTCAAACAGGGGAGGGGGCACGACGGCGCCGACGACGGCTCTCGCCGGAGATGAGGACTCCGGCAGCGACAGGGGCACTGCTGGCTTCCTCTCACCACGACGGACCGTTTGAGCTACTTGGTTGGGCAGGTTAGTGACCGGAGGAGAACTGCCGGCGGCCATGGCGGCTCAACCGCACGGCGTGCGGCGGCGCACGACGACGAATGCTACTATCGACCCTAATTGAACCAGACGAGAGGCTAAGGAGGTTGAGGAAACTCACCGAGACTTGGTGACACGCTTGGTTGAAATGGAGGAGCTGCGGTGGCAGCTGGCCTGGGTGAAGCAACTCGGCGGCGGCGCTCCGTGGCGGCGAGCGGCTGTTCCCGCTCGTCCCGTGCAGTAGGGGTCGAACAGGCGAGTCAATGATGACCAGGGTAGCGAGGCAAAGCCAAGACGCTAGTCGGTTGGGCTTGGAGGTGCCTCGAGGTGGCCGAACGCGAGTGAGCGAGCTCGGCGGCGCTCGGCGGCCGGCTCCGGGGAAGATGAAGTCGCGCGGGCTTCTCGGGTGCTTAGAGCTCGCGCTGACGGGTTCAAGAGAGACGCTAGGGACTGTCGAAGGTAGTGACAAACAATTGGAGATGATGGTGGTGCAGAGACCGTGAATTTGGCCAGCGGGTGGGAACGGCGACGATGGTGCAGAGAGGAAGAAAAGTGACGCCGGCGACCACAACTCGGTTTTTATAGTGTCAAGATGGTCGGGCGAAGTAGCTAGAGTTCTCACGAACCCGACTACGTGGTTGGGCATGCGGGTTTGCCGGCGATGGCGCCAGAAGAGCCACGGCGACGGCAGTCGGCCGGCCGGCATGGACAGAGCGGAGAAAAAGGATTTCCTCCCTGGGGTAATCAGAGAAATGCCACCTCACCGTTTTCCTTTTAAAATTACTCACAAAAAATTGAACTGCACTCAAAAGTCTTCCAAAATACAGATTGCATAAAAATTCATGCTCTACAACTTTCATTAAGGAAGTTTTGTCAAATTCCAAATAGTTTTTGAAATTGAAGTTTGAATTTGAGAAAGGGTTCAAATTCAATTTCTAGAATTTCAAAATTACTTTCAAATTTTGACTAAAAGATGAAAATCTCTAAAAAAAAAAAGTTGTTTGATTTCTCAAGATCTACAACTTTTGTTTAGAAAGTTTTTTATGAAACTGAATAGATTTTGAATTGGGGTTTAAAATCTAAAAGGGGACAAATCCCAATTTAAAGAACTTTTGAAATTACTTCAAATTTTATTCAAAAACTTGAAAAACTTTATATACCAAACTTGTAGAGCTCAAAGAGATTTACAATCTGTATTTTTTAAGTTTTCCCAAATTTTGAATATTTTAAGATGAAATTGAGAAAGGGGCAAAAAAACACTTTGAATTTTTCTCGGATTTTGAAAAGGAACTTCAAATTGGATTTGTGGGCAATTAATTAATGATGTTGTGGTACTTTTCAAACCCAACCAATGACATACTTTCAAAGTACAAAGTTCATACTTTGAAATGGTGCCAAAGTTTGGTAACTTTTATTTAGAAAATTAATTATGGTTAGCTCCTCAAAAGTGAACTTGAAATTCAAAACCCAACACACCACCAACTAGGGTTAGGGTTTTGGTGTTTGAACTCCAAATTCCATTTTGATTCTTGCTTCTATATTATTCAACTTGTAAAACATGTTTGATGTGTGAGTCGGGGTTAGTCAAACACTTGCACACACCAAGGTTGATTTTAATTGATTGCTTTTATAAACAATTGTGAAATTGTGAGTGAAGTTTGAATGGCATGCACATACACAAATGATATAAAAGAGCGCAAACAATCCTAGAATTAAATAAACTCATTTAAATTGTTCATATTAGAGTTTTCTAATCATGAATGCTTATGCAATAATGATGATGACATGGCAGGTTTAGGTTAACGTAACACCGGAGGTGTTACACGTCCAAATGGACGAAAGTGAGGATAACCTTCAAGATGACATTGATATGTTTGGAGACCTGCAGTAATCTCCAAAGTATCTTGCTAAATTAAAAGTGATGTCCACATATACTAGCTTTGTTCCTATAGAGTTTGGCCATGCATGCTGCTGAAGAGCATTTGTAGCTTAGTAGATGGTCCAAACCTTCATGATGTTTTCCTAAAGATAATGTAATGTTGTGTTTCTTATAATATATGCTTTACGTTGAAATTCTTGTTTTCTTTTATGGTATTTAACAAAACCTGTGGGAACCCAATGGCTGAAGAGGAAATCTGTCTTGTAGACAGCGGCACCACTAATACAATACTAAGGGAAACCAGATATTTTCAAACATTGATAAAGAAAAATGAAAATATCGTGACCATTGACGGAAGTGATGCTCATATTGTGGGCACCGGAAGTGCCACACTGGTTCTCCCTATGGGTACACAAATCTTTGTGAAGAATGCGTTATTGTACCCTGACTCAAAGCGCACGCTTTTAAGTTTCAAAGATATCCGTGCGAATGGTTTTCATGTAGAGACCGAGATTGAGCAAGGTACTGAATACCTGCTCGTCACTAAATTCGACGGGTACCAAAAGAGAGTGGTGGAAAGACTCCCTTCATCGCCATCGGGTTTGTATTACACGTACATAAAACCCACTGAAGAATATGTTGCGATGAAAACCATATTCAGAAATACAGAATAATTTCGAATATGGCATGACCGATGGGTCATCTGGGTTGGGTATGATGAGAAGGATCATCAATAATTTCTCTTTGTCCATAACGTCAAAAGCTTCCCTAATCCTGAAGATTTTGTTTGCACCGCATGTGCAAAAGGGAAGCTAATCACTAGACCATCTTTCCTGAAGATTAAAGATGAGTCGCCAACGTTTCTGCAAAGGATACAAGGTGACATTTGTGGACCTATTCAACCCCTGTCGGGCTCATTTAGGTATTTTATGGTATTGATTGATGCATCTACCAGATGGTGCCATATGGACCTGTTGTCCACTAGGAACCACGCTTTCTCCAAGCTTATTGCCCAAATAATCAGGCTCTGATAACCGCATTCAGTCCATCCGAATGGATAATGCTGGTGAGTTCAGTCAAAAGCTTTTTTGATGATTATTGCCTAGCCTTGGGCATTAAGGTAGAGCATTCGATTGCCCCATGTCCACACACAAAATGGTCTAGCTGAATCCTTGATCAAGAGGATCAAGTGGATTGCAAGACCGTTGTTGCAGAATTGTAAGCTGCCAACCAGTTGTTGGGGCCATGCAGTGTTGCATGCTGCAGCATTAATCCAACTCAGGCCAACTGCATATCATGATACATCCCCCTCACAGCTGGTGCGTGGGAAAGAACCAAGTATTTCCCATCTGCGTGTATTTGGTTGCGCGGTATACGTGCCAATACCACCACCACAACAGTACCTCAATGGGACCCCAGGAAGTTGGGGATATATGTTGGTTATGAAACTCCGTCCATAATCAAATATTTAGAGCCTATGACTGGGGATCTTCATACGGCTCGGTATCCTGATTGTGTCTTCGACGAAGACCATTTCCCAGCATTAGGGGGAGAAAGGCATCCAGAAGAATGCCAGAAAATTGTATGGAATGCAACTAGGATGCAATCCTTAGACCCACGCACCAGTGAATCCGAACTGGAGGTTCGAAGGATTATACATTTGCAAAGTCTTGCAAATGAGCTGCCAGATGCCTTCACTGATCACAAAAGAGTGACAAGATCACATATACCTGCAGTAAATGCGCCGGAGAGAGTTCAGACACCCCAGAAGGTCACCAACTCTACTGTTTGCTCTAATCCTAGGAAGAGGAGGAGACCTCCGGGTGCTCAGGACAAGGTTTCGCGGAGACGTCCGCAGAAATGGCCTGAGCCACATGCATCACTTAAGGAATCAATTGAGGAAGCTCGACCTAAAGTCGAGAATGCCCCTGAAGAGGCAACTCAACCTGAAGTTGAGGAGGTCCCTGAAGGACCCCATCCCGAAGATGGAAATCCCAATGCGTCGCGCGCACACTATCGCAATGGAAGATCGGAACGCCCCAGCTCAATCGTTATAGGAAATCACGATGAGTGGGAGGACGATCATGAGGAGATTGCCACCAATTATGTGGAATCTGGAGAGTCATATCACAGAAAGACCACTGTTGTTGAAATATACTTTGCCTCAAAGATTGCTGACTCAATGGATCCGAATCCAGAACCAAAGTCCATGATAGAGTGTCGGAAGCGCTCGGATTGGGACAAGTGGAAAACAGCAATTGAGACAGAGCTACGCTCGCTTAACCAGAGAAAGGTTTTTGGACCTGTAGTCCAAACACCTCCAAAGGTCATCCCCGTAGGTTGTAAATGGGTCTTCCTCCGAAAGAGGAATGAACATGGCCATGTGGTGAGATACAAAGCGAGGCTAGTGGCACAAGGGTTCACGCAGAGACCCAACATCGATTATGATGAAACTTACTCTCCTGTTATGAGTGGCATAACGTTTTGATATCTCATATCTATGGTAGCTAATATGAATTTAAAAATGCAGTTGATGGATGTTGTGACCGCATACTTGTATGGGTCACTTGATTCAGAAATCTATATGAGAGTCCCTGAAGGACTCAAGATCCTTGGACCGAATCAAAACCGCAACATGTTCAGCGTCCGCCTGCAGCGATCGTTGTATGGGTTGAAACAATCTGGGAGGATGTGGTTCAACCGCTTGAGTAACTTGATTGTCCCTGTATTTTCATAAAGAAATCCAATGGTGGATTTTCCATCATCTCTGTCTATGTCAATGATTTGAATATCATCGAGACTACAAAGGACATTGAGGAAGCAATAACTTATCTCAAGGTGAAGTTTGAGATGAAAGACTTAGGTAAAACTAAGTTCTGTTTGGGCCTGCAGCTTGAACACCTCCCTGAAGGAGTGTTTGTACACCAGTCCACCTATACAAAGAGGGTACTTGAAAGGTTCAACATGAGCGAGTGCCACCCTCTAAAAACCCCCATGGTTGTTCGATCATTGGAAGCGGATAAGGATCCATTTCGACCCAGGGAAGAGGATGAAAAAATTTTAGGACCTGAAGTTCCATACCTCAGCGCCATTGGGGTGCTAATGTACCTTGCAAATTGCACACGGCCAGACATTGCTTTTGCAGTAAACTTGCTGGCTAGGTACAGTGCCACCCCTACCAAAAGGCATTGGGTTGGCATGAAAACCATCCACAATCATGAGTAATCTCACAAAGCATATTGCTCTAAAATTCTTTTACCCCCATGAGCTCCAGAAGAGCGGGGAGATAAATATCCTGCAAGCAAGGTCATGTGAAAATCTAGCAGATTTATTCACAAAGTCTCTGCCAGCCTCTATCTTCCACAGGTGTGTCCGAGGAATTGGCATGAGACGGCTCCGAGAGTTGCAGGGTTCAGGGGGAGAACAACCCTGAAGACATAGCTCGTGATTGTGGTCCTGAAGATCACAAGTCGGTCCTGAAGACCTGACTCAAACAACAAATTGTTGTACTCTTTTTCCTTGATGAGTTTTTCCCACTGGATTTTCTCATGCAAGGTTTTTAACGAGGCAACAGGTGCAACATAGGCATTGAGTGTGATGTACTCTTTTCTCCGATCTTTTTTTTCCCACTGGGTTTTTGGGGGGAGTTTTTAACGAGACATACACATAGCATATAATTGGCCAAGGGGGAGTGTTGTGAATCAAATACAATGGTGGCCAATTAAATGAAGGAGAAGAGAAGATCAAATTGATGAGCTATAAGAGAAGGAGGAATTCAAATTGACTAGATGATTACTTAGCTAGCATCCTGTGTAATATGAGTTGTATTTTGTATGGTGGTTACTGACGGCGGTGAACGGCAGTGGCGGAAGTAGACACGACATTTGGTGGCTCGGGAATCGAGGGGGGTGTCCGTGTCGCATGATCGCCTAGAGCCCTGAACTGAACCCCGTCGACCGTCATTTGTGTATATACACCGCTCCCTCCCTCGGCCGATGGATGAAGACAAAAAAAGGAAAAAAAAAAACGTGCGTGCCTTGCCGGTATGTTCTGGCGCCCACTGCGGGCCCACGAACGATTCCCGTGTGCTCGCGGTGCCAATCGGTCTGGGGCCTACTTGCCGGCTAACGAGTGGTCTGTTGGGTCATTTTTTCAAAAAAAAAAAGTAAGCGAAAATGTGGCGAAGCGTGCCTTCCGGGATTGGTAAATGCAGCGTCCGCGGGGAGGGCGAGGGTTGCGTTGCTCTCCGTACTATGGTGAGAATGCCCGTATGTATCGCCCAATCAGCCAAGGGTAATGCATCCGCCGGACGCGTCGGGACGCGCGCTGCCGGACGGCGCCCAGCGGCGGCCGCGCCTCCCTTCTTTCAGCGCCCTCGCCCCGCCCACGGCCACCGCCCGCCCCCGCTTAGGGTTATTTGAGCTCCGGCGAGCTAGGGGCCCTAGCTTCGCCGAGTTCGGACGAACCTTAGCGCCAAGGCCCTAGCTCGAGCTCGGGGGCGAACCCTAGCACTCCGGTGGCGGGGGTCGCCCTCTTCCCCTGCCCCCGGCCGCCGCCTGCCGCCTACCCATACCCACCGCCCATCCACCGCCCAGCCTCGGGCGGCCGCCGCCGCCGCCAAGCCGGGGCCGCCAACCCGCCACCACCGCCAGAAATGATGACTGGGGCCGCCAGCCGGGCCGGGCCGGAATCTACACCGGGAGGGAATGGTTGAACCCTAACCCGGGGAAGCTCGCCGGAGTTGGAGAGGAGGAGGAGGAGGGGAGAGACGAGAGAGAGGAGGAGGAGGCCTACCCGCAGCGCTGGGGCCGCCATGGTCGGGGGCGCGAGCCTGGGCGGGTGGGGGCGCTGGAGCCGCCGGCCGGGGAGGGGGAGGGGGAGGGGAGGGGAGGGGGGAGGGAGCCGAGCTCGGGCGCTGGGAGGAGGCCGCCGCCGCCGGGAGGGGGAGGGGGAGGGAGGAGCGCGTCGGGGGGGCGGGCGGGGCGTCCGTCCGCGACGAGGAGACGGACGTCTTAGGTGTAGCATTACCGACAGCCAAGGGCGAAGAAACGAAAAAAAAAAAGATGGGGACGGGGGGGCGGGGATTACCGACAAGTCCGGGCGCCGCAAGAACCACCTGAACCAAGGGCGCCTGACGCGAAGAGAGAGGCGACACCGCCGAGAGAGGAGATGCAGATGTGATTTTAGCGTTCGCATTCGCGTTCGCCGAGCGGGCAGACCTTTTTTAGTTCATGTGTCGTGTAATGTAACGCATACAAGTTCGCGTTCGCCCCTTGATAACATAATTGGTTGAAACATCGGTTTCCATATCAAATCTATGCCGGTAGGAGTATATAAAAACGTTACATATACATGCATGTATATACACGTACATGCATGTCATTTTTTTGAGAAAACACGTGCATACAAGTGTGTTGTGGCTGGTCACAATGGCAAAAAATTATGGGCCGAGCACTTTGTGCTCTCCCACCGACGGCCCGGGCCCACCACTTTTGATGGACGCGACTATTGGGTGGCCACGCCGCCATTGGACCGCTTGGATGGATGGCGGCTGCCGCTGCCACAAGCACTTGAAAAACCGCGGTGTAGAGAATCTCTCGGGTCAGCTTGGTTCCTTGCCTCACCTCGCCTAGCAAGGCTAACCTCGGTAGGACGGAGAGAGCTGATTTGAAGCTTTGCTTGGTAACTTTCTTTGCATTCTATTCTACTTATTTGAGCAAGAAACCGACGATGGCAATGTGTTCGGATCACACACCTTGCCTACCTTGATTTCTATGCCAACATAATTTCCTTTATTGCTCTAAGAGCAATACTAATAATGCGATCCGTTGTTGGCTATATGGAAAATTACGACCAATTCACCGACCCACTCATATAGTAATTAGTTAATTTTTGAGTCTATTTGTTTGTCTCGCTAGATTTCTTCGTTCTATGCACAAGTTGGCTATAAGCTTATAACTCTCTTCTCTTCTCTCTCCTCCACCTTGGTAATTATCCTATTTACAATCTTTTATTATACTTGCTCTAAAAAAAGTCAAATTAGCTCTCCTAGGCTAGCAAGGTCCTCGTGCTTACGGCCGTCCCGGCTAGGCTAGGCCATCAATGAACCAAGCACGTCCTTGGCTCACCCAAGCTAGCAAGCAAAATCCTTGCTTTCACAGGTGACAAAGGATCCAAACGTGTTTCAATTCCTTGCTCGGCTAGGCAAGGCGAGTGACAACGGGAATCCAAGCAATACCTCTATATCTATCTCCATAATCTGAAACCTACACGAAAGTCTCTATAAGATAAAACACGCACCAAAGTAGGCCGGTGGATAAAGTCATGTTGTCCATTGACACGTTAAACCTTTAGATGTGACGAACTTGCAATATCAACCGTTCAATCAGTTTCTTCACGGATCTGTAACTTGTTAAAGCCATGAACCTAACAAGTCATGAAAGCTCACAAAACCTGCTCGGCACCTTTGGACCATGGCTCGTCCAATTCGCCTCGAGAACCACCCCACCCTCCTCCGCGCCTCTCCTCACGGCATATGTCGACTAGCCGTGCCGTGTCCGTTCAACCTCATCATCCTCAGCGCAAGCGAGCTACCTCCGCTGCACCAACCTGCCGCACTGATCTCTGTTCTTTGTCCACACATAAAACCCATATATGATATATCTAGGAACCAAGAACAAAAAACTTGGGTTGTTCGGTCTCTGTTTTTTTGTCAGCACATAAACCCATCACTACTACACAAAAGATTTTGCAAGGCACTTCAAAAATAAGCTCGGAGGCGGTTTTTGGAAAAACCGCCTCGGTTAATGATTTTCAATCGAGGCAATGGCTAGCGCGCAAAGAAGCGCCTCGGTTAACGCGATTAACCGAGGCGGTTTTTTAATAAAAAAACCGCCTCGGTTAATACATTAACCGAGGCGGTTGTTTATAAAAACCGCCTCGGTTAATTTATTAACCGAGGCGGTGGATGTAACACAAACCGCCTCGCTTAATGTACAGATTAACAAAGGCGGTTTTCTAACAAAAGCGCCTCGGTTAACTCGCTCTATATAACCAGCGGCCTCCTTCTTCTTCCCAGCGGCTTCTCCTCCATTTTTTGCGGGTTTTGAGCTCCAAAACCGCAAAAAATTGTCTATTTTCTAGGGGAGAAGTTTTGCCCTTGGAATAGGCGAAGGGGGCACCGCAAGAGATCAATTCTTACCCTCCAACCCTCCTTTGAACTCCCCCTCTCTCCTCTCCTCTCTTTCTTCCCCCTACATCTAGATCTAGATCTAAGTGGAGGAGAAAGAACCATCTCCTAAGAGGAAGATTAACCCTTAGATTTGTGAAAGGTGGCACCGAGAGGTTGATTCTTACTCTCCAAAACCTACATTTTCCTCTCTTTTTCTCTCTTTGTGCATTCTCTCTCTCTTTCTCTCTCTTTTTCTCTATTTTCTTTAGATCTAGATTTAGATACATGCATTTTTTAGCTCCTATCCTTATTATATATGTTTATGGTACGTGTGCAAGGTCGCGGATGGCAAGGGATTGGATGTACAAGGGATCGAGGCTAGATCCATCTTTCTTGGATCATGTGAAGAGAAAGTTCATTCCTACGGCGACAAAGCATCGTCTGAGTGTGGGTCGAGATTTCATAATTTGTCCGTGCAATAGCTGTAAGAATTTGCTGGCACATGGTGAGAACGTGGTGCAATCTCACTTAGTGCGGTTTGGTTTCATCAAAGATTATAAGGTCTGGAAGTATCACGGTGAATCAGATCCGAGTGCCACCACCACTTGCTCATCCGGAGAAAACAAGTCGTCGGCGACAATGACCAAAGCGGTGATTGACGGAGGAAATGGAGAAGAACCCGAAGTATCGGCAGACCAAAGCATCGGCCGGTGACAATGATGATGTGCATCGTCGTGATTACATCACGATTGAAGATCTGCTACAGGCAGAGGATGACACTGCAGCTGACGATGGTGGTAATCCGGCGGAGGTGTTGGACCCCGAAGATATGGACCTCTTCGATAGAATCGCTAACTGCCAAGACCAGGATGACGTCTTGTTTGGGAATCCTAAGTGGCTAGAGAACTTTAGAGAGATGAAGTAGGCGGCAATAGATCCCCTGTACAATGGTTGTCCGAAGCATTGGACGGCGTTACGTTTCAATCTTCAGATGCTGATGCTCAAGGCTCGCTATGGGTGGTCCGACACTAGCTTCAACGATCTGTCACGTATCCTCGCTGACACATTCCCGGAGGGTAACAAGGTGCCCGCCAATACCTATCGGGCAAAGAAGCCGATCAAGGCCGGTGGCGATGAAACTTAAAAAGTTCCATGCCCTGTCCAAACCCATCGTATTTTATATCGAGGCCAAGTATGAGAACTTGCAGAGCTGTCCTCGCCAGGGAGCGAGCCGTTACAAGAGGATCTTTGGTTGTCGAACGGACGCCGCCGACGATGGACCCACCTCAAGAGTGCCAAAGAAGAAGATGAAGACAACAAAGAAGCAGGCCCCGCCTCCAGATCAGGACCACGAAGAAGAGGGTTATATGAGTAGAAAAAGTCCCGCCCTATCTGTGTGGTACTTGCCCGTGATCGATCGCTTGCGTGCGATATTCGGGAACCCAGATGATGCCAAGCTCATGTCTTGGCATGCATCAGCCGAACGCACGAAGGGTGATGGCAAGCTTCGACATCCCTCCGATGGCAAGCAATGGAAGCGTTTCAACGACAAGTTCCTGGATTTTGGTGACGAGGCCAGGAACGTCAGGTTCGCGCTAAGTACTGATGGGATGAATCCGTTCGGTGACCTAAGTAGCACCCACAACACCTAGTAGCTTGATGATCCTGGCAGCACTAGTCTAATCCACCCTGTTTAATGCTATCTAATGCTTGGTTTGTGTGTTCTCTGTTCTCTACAAAGGAAAAAACAAAGCTGCTGCTACTTAACCCAACCGCACATGCCCATCTTTGAGTTATTCATCTTTGCCGCTACATTAGATTTTCAGTCCTTCTTTGAGTTATTCATCTTTGAATTGTGATGGCTTCATTTTAATGTTTAGCCGATATCTCTGTTCAATTTATTTCCTATATTAGGAGTAAGCATACATGCATATTTAATGCCTTAGTATACAAGGTTTAATCCTTGAATCTTTCGACCGAACCTTGTGAAAGATAGATACCCTCTTGTGCAACCTAGATATCAATGTTTAAATTAATGATGACTCGCAACCCCCCGATTAACCTATAGAACAAGCGCTTATTTGTTGAGAGGCGATATTCACAATGCATGGGGTTGAAACTGGATTGCTATTTTGAAGTAATAAGTAATTTTCGGTGTGTGCTCGGTAGCTTGATGATCCTGGCAAAGCACTAGTCTAACCCACCCCTGTTTAATGCTATCTAATGCTTGGTTTGTGTGTGCTCGTTTCTCCGCAAAGGACAAAACAAAGCTGCTTGCTACTTAACCCAACCGCACATGCCCATCTTTGAGTTACTCATCTTTCTTTGCTACATTAGATTTTCAGTCCTTCGAAGTTATTCATCTTTGCTCGCTTTGTTCTATATGTCCGATATCTTTGTTCAATCTGACTGATAAGGTGCATAAACAAAGCTTGTTCAAAGTCTCATATATGCATAAACAGACTTGTTCAAAGTCTCATATTTGTTTTTTTTTTGCCTACACTTCTTATGCAAAGCTGAAATGTGGTTTCAACCTTAAAAATTGGCTGAGGCAGTGGCATATGCATTGACGTGAATCCCTTTTTGGCTGAGGCAGCGGCTATGATGATCAAATGGCCCCTACTTGTAATTAAGTTGCTAAACTAGGATGGCTTGTATACCATACAAGCAACCGGTTTTAGCCGCAATGTGATGACAATGGGGCCAATCCGAGCCAAATATACTAATGATGTTGTACTTTTCTTTAAATTTTGTACTTTTCTTCAAATTTTGTACTTTTATTCAAATTTTGTAAATAGATATCAATGTAAATGAAAAATGATGTAATATTTTATTATAAATAGTAAGAGAGAGATGTTTCGTTTATATAAATGTGATGTTTCCTATGTATATGCTTGATGAAGTTGTATAAAAGTGTGATATGCATCATCTATATGACAATCTCTTCTTAATAGCTTCTAATGGTCGACGAGCCTAAGGACGAAGGACAATGGCGCCCAGCCTAGTCCTTATGAGAGTAATGATGAAACGTCATCGTCATCAGGCAGCTCTACCGAAGTGCGTGGAGGAGGTGCCAACACCTCAAAAAAAAAAAAGCGTAAAAACAGAGGAAGATGATGACCCAAACTATAATGTAGAAGATGATCTGGACAACATGCATAGGGCTTCAACACAAAGTTCTCGCATGAAAGCACGATATCATCCAGAAGATGATACTGAAACTCAACGGCGCGACGTACGTATGAAACTACTAGTATAGCATCAAGGCCCTTGCATAAGTATATGCTAATAATGCTTGTTATGCTCGACGGATACCACAGTGCCTCTGGCGCTTGGAGTTCCACGATGAGGAAGAGGGGGATGGTGGAGAGGGGCATGGATCCGTTCCCACCCCTAGCTCTTCAGCCGCACAAGGCAGTGGCAAGAGTACTGGCAAGAGTGGCAAGAAGTCAGATTTGAAGAGGGGGCCAACACGGTAGGCACCAAGTGTCGACCAAGGTGCATATCATACACCAGATAGGACCGCATGGAGAGCCCTTGCTACCGGAAAGTGTGATAGGCACATTCAGTAACCAGTGCTCTGTATAGCTAGGGAGCATGTGCCTATCACCTACTTTGATTGGAGAAAAGTCCCAAAAAGCTCAAGGATAAAGTATGGGGAGACGTGAAGAAGCGGTTCGAGTATCCACCGGAGCTTGGTTCAACGAAGAGCTATGCAGAAGCATGCTCGGGCGGTTGCGTAGGAAAAGCGCCGCAACTTGCGCTCCACACCGAACACCGAGTATGTAAAGATGGAAAAGACACCCTTTGAAGACTACAGCTTCATCAAGCGCCACGTTTTGGGAAGAATTTGTGGAGAAGGTGTCCGATGAAGGCTCAAAGGAGAAGAGCCGAAGTTTCTCGACCTCGCAAAGAGGAATACACTCCCCCACAACTTGGGTATGACAGGGTACGCCGCTAAGAGGCCCAAGTGGCTAGGAAGAAAGTGAGGGTACCGGCCGCCGGTCTAGACGATCCGTTAGCGTGCCTCGACACCGGGGCACGTGACTACTTCAAAGCCCGTCGGCCGAAGAGGCTAAAAGAGGGAAAAATCAAGTACAACGAGCCGAGACCGAGGAGGCGGAGAAGGCGGTGCTCGCGGTACAAAAGGCTAAGGAAGAAGGGTTGTTCGAACCTCGCGGGGATCATGACGCCCCGACCGAGGGGCTTGGAAGGCCGGAGCACCACGGCCGTGCACGGGCATCTCCTCGAGGCGTAGCCGGGAAGACCGTGGAGTCCGGCGGTATCCGACGCCGCCTCGCACCGCACGAGGCAGGCGTACAAGGAACGGCTCATCCAAAGAAGGCCATGATGCGGCCGTAAAAGGAAATGATCATGGGGTCCATACAGAAGCTTTCACGAGCAACGACCCCAAGATGGTGGACTGCGGTCGCGCAGATGCTTCGGACAGTCGGGCGTCCGCCTACCGCAGCTAGGGCAGCCGGGTACCTCACAAAGACCAAAGGTCCCCTGGCCGATGAGATCAAAAACCAACACCGTGTGCAAGCTCTTGGTGCCCTTTGGCCGGACGGGAAGACGAAGAAAGAAGTGGGAGAAGGAGAGGTTAAGCCGCCAAAAGATGGAGAAATGTACGACGGCAAGCCGATCCCGCCCGACGTAGTAGTGCTCTTGGTGTACACTAAAGATGAATTTGATCAAGACAAACTTGAGTTTCCAACCGCAAGCGGTGCAACAACGCCGGCCAAGCACTCGGCGACATCGTGCTTTGGAACAAAGCTGATATCGTCTTTGAAAAGGGAGACATCGTGCTCACGGCCGTCATCGTCTCCCCCCGGCGGGCCAAGTGATGACGACGGCGACGGCAGACGACAGTGGCAACAACAACGATGGCGTCCCCGGGCATCGATCCTCGACGGAGCCCATCTCCCCGACAAAGGCAACCCACAAGGAGATGCAGGGGTTGCATCGGGGGGCACAACACGCCGCCTCAAGTCATCCCAAAGAGTGCCCTTCGGCGCCGGACGAAGCCAACGAGATGAGGAGGACAATAGAGGTGCATCGGGGCACGACTTCGCCGCCTCCAAGCCAACCCAAAGAGTGCCCAATAGATGAGGAGGACGACAGGCCCTCGAATATACCCCTCGCAAATTGGAGGGCGTATAAAATCGCAAACGATCTCCCTTTCTCAACGGCATTCGATAGGTACTATTGCTAACACACTTTCCGGCTTATCTCAATTATAGAGTATATTTGCCTGTGATGATGGTGCTAACAACATTTGCACTCGTCATGATTGCAGGCCATGAACGCCACCGTCGATATGGCCACTAACTCCCAGACGCCTGGGACAACTACGAGCATGGCAAGTTCATGTTGCCCTTGGGCCGGCTAGTCCGGGAGGAGACGTGGGAGGTTCGACGCTTCCATCTATGGTACATGCATCTTTGCCAAGTTAGGAATGAAAAGAATTCATTGTGAGGGTCCCCAAGGAGTTCTTCCACTTGGAAGAGGATTGCTTTTTCTCTCTGTGACCTTCCACGACATGCATAGGATCCGCGGCGCAAGGACCTCGATGTCGCCCAAGTCACCCTTTTTGCATTGTAAGTTGTTATAGCATTGCACCGTTGTCCCTATGCCCTCTTGTATGAATACAACAATGCCGTGACCAAGACTTGTACTGCAGGATGCAATCATATATAAATCGGGAGCTTGGAGATAATGTTATCTATCTCTCTCCTATGCATATTACCCGGAGGGCCATAATTGGCTACGATATACCGGATCTGAGATCCGCTAGGTTGGTGAACTTGACCCCCATGCGGCGGGTAGAAACCGAGCATGCCTACGGAGTGAGATAAGGTACGTAAAGGGACAAGTACATCCTCCAAGCTATGAAGAAGGTCAAAGAATATGGGTGTATCCTTGCCGCCCATCGGTTCGGCACGTGAAAACTTTAGTTGGGTTTAGCTACTTTTATCTAGCTAAAGCTAGCTAAACTTTAACTGAGTCTATTAGCTGGAGCATCCAAACACCACCGCTAAAATTTAGTTAGAAAATTTTTAGTTAGCTAAAGTTTTACTTTGAAATTTTAGCTAGCTAAACTTTAGTTGGATGCATCCAAATAGACCCTAAGAAGATTGTTAAGCTGGTTTGATTTGGGCTCTGTCAATAATAGAATTAACAATGTGTTTTACTCTATCTATTTATTTTTGGATTTTGCTTATGGCTAAATATAAATAATAGCATAAGGTGCCGATGAATTGGTGGGTTGAAAATGTATTTTAATGGGTTGAGCATACAAGTAGTTTGGTTTGTCGTGGATGATTGAAGTCACGGTCTAATTTGATTTAGATTTAAATTTCACATATACATGCTTTGGATTGGTGCGGATTTAGTTTGGATCTCGCCCTTGTTAGCTTTAAGTCTCGGGGTGGGGTAGACCTGTTGACCACGGGGCTCGTTAGAAATTCCATCAAATTTTTTATTTTAAATAAATACTCCCTCCAGCTTATTGAGTTTGTCACTTGGAACTTTGTGCCATCTTGTTCGTTCGCCTTGTTCAAATCTTTTGTATAAATATAATTTATTTTATTAGAACTTCTTTTATCAATAAAGATACTTGAATATTGATTAATTTATTTCATTGTTTATATAAATATCTTAAATAAGACGGGGATGGTCAACATAAAGTCTAAAAATAAAAACGATATTCTCCATGAGACGGTATATGCATTAATTTCTCTGGTCAAGAGGAATACTCCCAGCAGAGAGGCGCAGAACATTGAGACACGTGTCTAAAACACAGTTGATGAGAAGGACCCTTCCACCGACCCAGCTGCTAACGAGTGTAGGCAAGGCAAGGCAACGCATCGCGTTGTGTGTACGTTTTCACATGAACGCGGCTCCAGAAAAGACATACGGCCGTCGCTTGCCACGACGATTCCGCAAGAATTTTCCCATGGCGCGGGCGCTGTGACTGTGATCGGATCAGGACCGGACCGGCCGGGTAGACGGAGGAGATATGCACGCAGACGCAGCTCGGGCAGACGGCCACGGTATCTCTTCGCTTGAAAATTTTTGACACTTTTGTTTCTCCCGTTCTCAGCGCCGGTCCAGTGTGAGCGCCTGGCGTGACAAGAGGAAGAAAGGTGGCGTAGCCGCGCCTGTGGGCTGTGGCCACCAGCGACGTCATCACGGTCAAATACTCAAAGGTGAAGAAAGAAGAAAAGCATAAAGATGGGGACGGGGAACAGGATCACTGCCAATGTCTGGCGCCCGCGCGCGCAACCAACTGCTTGAGCCAACTCTGCGCTGCGAGACGACGAAGGTTGGACCGACTGGAGACTCGACAGCACCTCATGGCCCGTGCGACCGTTGGCGCCTCTCTGGGCGCCGGCGAGGCCGGGCATCATGCAGTCATGCACAGATGACCCGCCCCAATCTCCTATTCCTACCCTTGGGTCCCAGTCCCAGCGAGGCCGGGCACCATGCGAGGACAGCAGCCGTGCGCAGGATCGACGCTCCCTGCTGTGTTAGCTGGTACAAAGAAGACAGAGTCATGGTGGCCGACGCGAGAGATGACAGGCGAGCATGAGATCCGAGCGGGCATGATTTTCAGCTCATGTCATCATGTGCCGTGTACGTACGTGTAACATAACTGACTGACTATTATAAAGATCTGATTTCCCTTATGAAATCTATGTTGGTGTATATAAACTAAACGTGTACGTTTTTGACTTTTAGATATCACTATTTGTCTTACTTAGTATTCTTTTGCAAATAATAAAATAAATAAGTCATTACTAAAATAACAAAATAAATAATATTTAAAAAACTTTAAATAAATAAATAGTCAAACATGCGATCTAAAAGTAAAAAAAAAGAAAAGAAAACTCTATTTAGAGACATAGCATGCAGCGTGTGGTGGCTGGCCACAGCCCACAATGACCAAAATCGGTGGCCGAGCAACACGTCAGGTTGAGCAGCCCCGTAGCAGGTCAAGCAAAATAAACCTGTGCTATCCTACCTGACAGCCGGAGTGCCGGACCCACCACTGCCGATGGACCGATCGCTTGACGCTGCCTGCTTGCGCACGCGCTTGGAAACCCGCGGACCGTGGTGTAGAGAATCTCTGGGTCAGCTTTGTTTCCTACTCCCTCCGTCCCAAAATAGATGACGTTTTGGGTGTTCGTGCCACAAGTTTGACTCGATTTGTATAAAATACGTATAATATTTATATCTCTAAATAAATTTATTAAAAAACTAGATCTAAAGATCTTTTCAACAATACTAATTGTGATACTAATCGATGTTATTTACTATTTTTAAAAATTGCCCGGCAATTATTTTTCGGAAGTGAGAACGACATCCTTTTTTGGGGACGGAGGGAGTATCTAGCATGCTTGCCTCACTTCGCCGAGCAAGGCTACGCTCCCCAATGACAAGAGAGACAATTTGGGGCCTGCTCAATGACTTTTCTCGATACTATTCTACCTCACTGAGCAAGAAACTGATGACATCAATGCGTTTGGATCACTCACCTTGCTTGCCTCGATTTTTATGTTGGCAAGGTCCTCATGGCTTCTTGCACCGTCCATATCAAACAAGGCCGGCAATGAACCAAGCATGCCCTTGGCTATCAAGCAAAATCATTGCTTTCAAGGACAGTGGGCAAATGATCCAAGCACATCAACTGTTTCAACTCCTTGCCTGGCTAGGCAAGGTGAGGGTCAACGGGAATTCCAAGCACGACCTCTATCTCCGTCTCTAAAATATGAAACATGCACGAAAAGCGGGCAAGCAAATAGGGCCAAATCGTCCGAGTGAAACCTGCACCAAAAGCGGGTTGATGGATAGGGTCACGTCGTCTCGTTAAAACATAGGATCGATCTGATGAACTTGCAATATTAGCTGTTTAATCAGGTTCCTTGCAAAACTGTCACTCATTAAGCCATGAACCTGACCAGTCACGAAAGCTCACAAACCGGCTCGGGCACTGGGTTGATGGCTCGTCCCATGAGTGTAGATTTTCCATTTGTACATGTGGCCGGGGGCATATCCTAGCCGTGGAGATGTCTCTCGCATTGAGATTCACGTTCATTTGGAAGCAGCGGACAAAATCATGCAGTTTAGGAGAGAAGAGCAGAATGGGAAATTCATATGCTGTCTTTCAGAAGGCACGGAACATTTCTTCTAGCTCCAAAGGACGACGAGCATGGAGAGAGGAGAAGCTCCAGCTGCCAAGAACATTTGGAGCTTGGCAATTCCACAGACAAGAGACACTTCTGGCTCGCGGAAGTGCAGCTGCGTGAAGAGCGGATGAAGAATTAATACCTGCAGAAGATGTCCACTCAAATCGAAGAGAATGGGGTGCCACTCTTGCAGAAACAGGGGCCCATCTCTTTTGTGGCAAGTTGTTGCTGGCGCCGGGAAGACTGCAGACGAGCAAATCACCTAGGCCGATGTGGCGACCCAAGTGCAGCAGCAGCAAGCCGCGCGCCGTTCCATGGTGGAACACACAGGACTTAGTGTCGCAGGATCGAAGGCTACAGTGCAGCACTGGGAGAATACTGTAAGTAAGTGTTCCATCTAAATAATATTTTTAATGTAAGTGTCCGTCTAAATAATATTTTTTGGGAACTTCTGTTCTAGCACCTTTTTTTGAACCTTGTTCTAGCACTTGTTTCGGATTTTGAAAATGCCATCCTAAACACGGGTGACCACCTGAAGGCAGCAGCAATGAGGATGCACACAACACTGAAATGTCAGTTCCAGTAGAAAACAACTTGGTATAAATTTAAGTATAATCATTGTGTTACCTGTGCATATATTACTCTGCTTTTCAAATCTGAAAGGCATATAGTTTTGTGATTGGTGGAGGGGTGTCAAGTTTTAAAACTTACTGCTTGTAGCCTTCAATCCAAATTAAGTTTCCCTGGCACTCAGATCTTCATCTATGCTTTGGTCAAGACTTACATCTATAAAATGGCACCAGCGCTAATTACTATGTAAAACCCCGTGCTCAGCAGAAATGAAGATGGCGAAGAGTATTATACCTCTGGGTACATGAGGAGAGGACGAACATCATCGTGATGGAAGTTCTTTATCAATATATGTCTTACATGTAAATTCATCAGTAGCTTGAGATACTTGCCTACTAAATGTTTCAATGTATTCTTCAAATGCTGTTTGTACATCAAATGCTCCCTGGAGCTAATATTAAATGTGACAAGTTATCCTGAAAGAACAATTTAACTATCAGCACATTTATGGCTAACTTTATCCTCCTTGTTTGATCTTCTGAGAGATTTCTGAATCTGAACCTTGAACATTTACAAACTTTTCATTCCGAAGTTTTGAAGTATGCTCGTGTTCGGTTACTGGTGAGTCATTGATAAGAAGTGAAAGACCTTTTGGAATAAATCGCCTCTTCGCTTGGATGGATCTAAAGGAAAATTTATAATTAAAAACAATTATAGAGTTGTATATGACATTCAGAGAATACGGTGGACATTTTACCTTGCACCGTCCAAACCGGTTATATGACATGTTGCTTCCGCGGTCAAATGAAAGAAGCTCTGGCACCAGATGATGTGTATACTTGGTAGTATGTCTTGGTGTGGTCACAAATCCAAGAATTAAATTATCTTGATAAAAGAGCTAATCAAAGCAGAAAAGCATAAGTAAGGAAATAAACACAAGAGCAGCTACATTTCACCTCATTTTATCAGTAGTTAGGTGAAAAAGGAAGAGAACTAACTAGCAGGAATAACAAACAACCTTCAAATGGGTCTGCAGCATGTTTTAATATATCCTTATTGATTCTACGTTTGTCTCCTCTATGTCCTAGAAATCAAGAGTCAACAACCAAGATTGCAGCAACCATGAATACTTGTCTTTCCTTTTTATTCATCTTTCTACCATAGTCTTTCAATAAGATTTTAGGTACTGCTTCCATGTTAAGATCACAATCACTATCAAGAAGTGCTCCCTTCACATGTCAACTATTCTAGTACACGTGGTCCTCAGATATATGTACATCCTATTCCCTGAATGGTATGCCGCCAGCAACCAAGTTCACGTCTCTCTCTGTCACTGTAAGTTCTCCACTTTTAAGAACTATAGTGGCAGTATTTGGATCCATGCAACTGAGTAGGGAGAGAGGATCAGATTACTGCACTGCAAATGCTGATTGTGTACTTTGAGCAATCCACCGAAACCAATACTATCCAACAAAGCTCTTTTCTCAGAACCAAATATGCAATGTCATCAAAGAGAATGGTATGTTGATTTTACTCTTTGCTTCAGGAATAGCAGAGTTCTTATCAGCAAGATGAGGGCACTAACTAATAGAGAATTTGACATTCCTTTGCAATCGCCTGAATAATTTCAGTGTGGCCTAGGAGTGGCCTGTAAAACTCCATTTCTCTCCAAATGTAAACATCTCGTAAACATTATTGCCGGCCACGAGGGCCAAATAAAATTTAGGTGGGGAAAAACTCCCCTCCGGTGACACTAAAAAAAGTTCAGTGTACGTGGTGGTGACCAAGGCTAACTGCAACGTCAACTAGTCAGAAACAAAAAAAAAGCAAGAGAAGTTTGAATCCAAGGCTAACTGATGAAGTAATTACTGAAGCACTTGACATAATAGGGCGTCATGGCCATTAACAGTAGCTGGAGGACAGAAGTATGGTGAAGTACGTGAATACATATTCTCCATGAAATATTGCTAGAAGAACCACATAACATTCAAATTTAGACAGTGCACCAATAACGTCCACATTCGTCAATGATAATATTGTCAATAATACTACGATATTATTCTGAAGACCAGTGAAGATATAAAAGAAAGATAAAGTGTCAAAAGCTACTACTAAGAATACTGAAGGTTCAGTAGTTTCACATGGCAATTCATCAGTACAAGATGCAGTGTGCACCAAAATATAGTTCTACAGTGACCGCTTATATATTCTAGTCATCGATGGTGATGATGAAGTTGACAGGTGGCTCCGTTGGATTCTCAGAGAGGCACATCAGTTCATACAACATTAGCTTCTTGAACTCAAATGATTCCGGAAGAAAGATAAGGCATAAAGACAATTATTAGATTAATTTTAATTCTAAAGATTATAGAAAATCACACACATGAAGGTGTAGTTAGATACATACCATACTAGAAGTCTAGATCTGCAGATCTTGCAGCCATCAAATCCCCGAATGTACAACAGAGTTAAAAGACCTATCTCAGAGTTAAAAGACCTATCTCATCTCTATAAAAACGAAAAGGGGGAATCACATTCTTTCAAATTTTTCATGGCCAACAGTAAATTTCAGGTATTATAACTGGAAAGCGAAATAGAGCTTATGACGTTGGATCCATATCAGTCGGCTGTGCAAAATTTAAATTTTCAAAGAACATTTCAATACAGTTAGAAACTGATACTAGACATTTGGATGATGCAATTATTCAAAAATCAATGATTGATCTTTTATTCTATACAGGGTCAATAACATGGACACATATTGGGCTGGTTGCTGCACCAATCTGCCACACCGGTCTCGGTTTTTTGGTCCACACATAAAACCCATGCATATAGGCTGTTCGGTCCTTCTTTTCCACTCCAATTTGCATTGTGCCGTGGGAACAAAACTGCATGGACTGGCGCGATGGGACTGAACGGTTAATTATTTAAAGTGAATGATTTAGTATAATTAAACGTTGATTTCATCCACCGGTCCATGTTCCATGCATATGCCTGTCAAAATTTCAATGAAAAACGACCGACCCGGACGATCACAAACATACGTACGTACGATTAACATTCTCAATAGAAACTTACGTGACAAGTAACATCTTTTGTGGCTAATCTCTTGCTCTCACGTGCATCACGCCGCACCAAGCCGCTGGGTGGACGGAAACGGAATCATCATTATACTGAGCCTCGTGACCATACAGTTTTTTTTTAAAGATCTGTTACCGGCTTTTATTAATAAGACTCACGGGTAGTAGGAATATGAAGATCCATGCAAACACAAAATTTTTTGTTTTTGTTTTTTCAAACGGGTTCTCGTATCCGCATTTCATTAGAAAAAAAAGGACAACTTGTTACGATACAAACCATAAGATTTGTGACAGACTTTGTTTGCAAGATACAAAGCTACACCGTAGTACCTTCACACCGCTCAACCGGCTAACCAATGACCCCCTGATGCATGGACTCTGGGCCCCGAATTATGCGACGTGAGTAGCAGGTTGCTCTCTTGGCAACAAGGCAAGCAAGCAACCCGCCACTCATTTCCTTCCGCTACTACCGTTGGCTCTTTGCAAATTGTCCACGACACAAGCAGAACCAGGGCGCGCACACGAAGTTGCCGGCGTATTTAGTCGTATCTCTCTGTATTCCGGATACCGTGTCGCGATAACTCCTCGGCCTTGTCGTGGCTCCGACTTGGCATGGTAGCTCCTCGCGCCGACGGAGATATAGACCCCCGATTGCAGGCTATGCCAGAACGAACTGGAAACGCCAACACACCTCTGCAAAGACTGTCAGTTCGCCAAAGAAGTTTGGGCACTCATTCGACAACGTTTAAACCTCACAATACTAGACAACATCGAGACCTCGGGTTCAATCTATTCATACTGGTGGAGATGCCGTAGGAAATTCAGCAAAGCAGAAAGAAGACAAGTTGATGGAGTCCTAATCTACGTATGGTGGAACATTTTGAAGGAGAGGAACCGTAGAATTTTCCAACAACAACAAAAATCGCCGCTACAAGTTGCAAACTTATGCTAAGATGACATTATGCAATATAACATGGCCACGACTTCAAGAAACCGGGGAAATCAGTGGATGTAGGTCTTGTAGTATCTGGCCTTCTTTGTGCAAGTAGTTTTCAATGGGGGACCAGTTACGTTGTATATTTAGGGTGTTCTTGCTCCAGTTGCTCCCTCAGTAGTTTGTTTTTTCTTTCTTCCCTTTTTGTCTTTTGACACGGTTGTACAGCTATTCTTTTTTCTCTTTATTCGTCTAATATAAAATTGCGGCAAAGCTTTTGCCGTCCTTTCTAAAAAAAACCTAGCTCCGGAGCAGGAATCCATCAAGATCATATATCCTCTGGTAAGTACGATCTTATGGGTATTTGGCCATGTTTTAAATAGCGAGCTAAGGCCAAGGTGTTTAGCGTTTTATAAACCGTAATTAGCGGACTTTAGCGCCAAAATAGCGGCAAAATTGTGCATGAACGCAAATAGCGGCACAATTTTTTTTCAAGCTATTCGGGCTATAGCGGCAAAAATAGCGGGCTATTTTTTTCCATGGTATTTGGTAATCTCCACGGGACGGGCGTACGTGGATTCTTGAACTTGATCATATGGATGCGTTCCACCGCACAAGTCACGCACCAGGGCTTAATTAATTATGCGTATGCACCCACCAGATGAGAAAATAATCTCTCTTTTTTTTTCTTTTCTTTTATGTGCGTGCAGTGTCAATCTTTTTCTCGCTGTCGGACGATCCCTTGTTTGGGATCCTCATCCTCACTGTTCAATTCGTAACTTCACTCACAAACTCATGCCCTATTAAGTGCACTGTTCAATTCGTAAGTTCACTCACAAATTGGATATCGAAATCCGATCTAAAACTGAATACACCGTTTCATGGTCTCCCAGATGTGTTATAATCCGAGTACAATATTCCTTCTCTCGTCTTCCATCGGCTGGTCGTTCTGATCAACGTTTCCCTTGTATAAGTGCTTCTATGTACTACCTCCGTCTCTAAAAGCATGGAAAGCTGGCATTCAAATTATGTCTCACAGAGGATGTAAAGGTGTGAGCAGCCATTTTTTTTTTTGGTGGAACCCACTGAATATAAAAAAACAACCACTTCCAGCTGGACGGCATTAGATAATATAATAAAAAAAGAAAACACCACATGCCCACTGCCTTATCCATCTCCTGGTGATTAGCATCCACATTCCACAGCATCCGGCCTCCGGCCTCCTGCGATTCGAGAAGCGCTCGCCTCACCAGCCGCCCTTGACTCGCTCCCTTCCAGATCCACGACGGGCATAGGCTCCTTCGACATCTACTGTTCGTTCTCATGCCTCAATAGCTCTTGCTCATCTTCTTTTCCCCTTCAGCAGTATTCCCCGTTAGGCGCATCTTTGGTGGCGTAATCGCTCCACTCGTCGCGCGAAGGCCGGGGCGGTGGTGATGGTCGGAAGTCGCAGCGACGGTAGAGGAGGATGCCGCCGCCCCTACAAGATCCGGCGCCGCTCGATGTGATTCATCATGCGTGTAACACCTCAGTGTTAAGCATTGCATTAGGCCATAATTAATTAACCTTAATCATCATTGAGCATGGCATAAGCATCATCAAGCATTTAAATCCCTAAATGCATTTGTCATTTCATGTGTTGCTTTTTGTTTGTTAATTAATTGCTTGATCAATTGCTTAGTTAATTAATTACCTTGCCAAATGCTTTGATCAAGATTTGGATCCTTGTGCCAACCTTTGAAAAGTGCAACAAGATTTTATTTGCAAAAGAAAAATTAAGTTGGAGTAAAAAGCAAAAATGATTCAAAAATCCCTTTAAAAGCCTTTTTCCAAATCTAGTTGCAATTCAAAAATTATTTAGAATTTGGGTTTGACCCCAAAATAGAAAGTGTTCAGTTTTTATTCCTCTACAACTTTTATTTTTGGGTCAACCCTTGAAATTGCCTTTAAGCTTGTCAAAATTGCATTTTTTGTTCGGTTTAATTTAAATTCAAAAAAAAAAGAAAATGGCCACCGCAACCGCCAAGGCCGTTTTGCCCAAAGACGCCCGATGGCCCTTCGGCCGCGTCCCGCCGCTTGTTCGAACGCTGGCTGCCGCCGCGACGCCAGCGCCCCGCCGCCTTCAAGGCCGCCGCCGTGGCGCCCGACCACCGGCGGCGGTGGCGGGCGGCGCACTCACGCCCGGCCATGACTCGCCCGCCCGCCCCGGCCGCTCCACCGCCTCACTCTTCGCCTTCCTCCCTTCCTCCCCACTCCGAGCGCCAAGGCAGCTGTAGAAAGCCGCGCGGCAGCCGCAAGACCGCCGCCGCCACCGGGGCGAAGCCGGCATTCCGCCGCACCCGCGCCGTCCGCGCCCGCCCCACGCGCTTACACTCCTCCTCGCTCTCAATCGCTTTTCAACGACCACCGGTGGCCGACGGTCGACCGCAGCGCCGGGCTGGCCGCCGGAGCTACGGGCTCACGCGACAATGCACTCACCGCCAAGCCTCCCCACTCCCCTCGTCATACAAGACATCGGGCCGCGCCCGCAGAGCCGCACGCCACGCAGCCGGGCGGCCGGGCTCGCCGGCGCCCGGCCGTGGCGGCGCCATCTTATCGCCGCTTCGCCGCACCACCGTTACGGCCGCCCACCGGGGCCCCGACCCCGTCGGGCCGGTGCGCCTCCCGCGGGAGCGCGCGTGGGTGCCGCCGCTCCTGCCGCCGAGCACCGCCGGCGGCGAGGAACCGGCCGGCCAACCGCGCGCCTGTAGCTGACCCGGTGGGACCGGATTGACCCGGGGCCCAGCCGACAGCGGACCCTGGTGCAGTGCACCGGTGCACTTAGCATTTAGGGGCCGGTTTTTCTTTTAAAAAGGATTTCTAGAAAAATGTTTTAAATGCTTTTTGATTTATTATTTGCACAAATGTGATCCAAATCTGGTGAAGTAAGTTTTGTTGGGATGCTTGTGAGTAGATCTACTAGGGAAAAATGTGAAATGCATTTTGGTGATAATTTCCTGTACTGTTTTATTTAATTGTTGAAAATGCTGAAAACTGAGTAAAAGCATAATAAATAAAGTATAGCTCAGAAAAATATGGTTCTTATTTTGTTAGACTCTATGTGTGATGTAGGTTCTGGGAAAAATGAATATCATGCAGTCCCTATGTAAAAATATGAAGATGTGATTTAATTGCATTTTAGGGCTGATTCTTGTATGATTTTTAGTAAATTAATTATAAGGAATTAGGCCTTGATAATTTTTGATGACTGCTCTTGTGCTAAAAAGTTCTAGAGAAAAATATGAAATCTGTTGTTTGATACTTTTCACAGTACAAAGTTGTTAAATGTGCATTTCTGTCCTGCTGCTTAATCTTTTTGTGCAGACTGTTGTGCTTGATGAATTGTTATGAAAATTTTACCATGGCTCTGTTATAGCATAATGTAGCTCCTGTAATTTTTATAGATTTTTCTGAATTGTTTAGACAGAGGTCACAGTTCAAGCCTAATTATTCACATGAAATGATAAGCCTTTGAATTAAATGATTTAAGGAGTTCTATATTACTTCTTGTGCACTTTTAATCAGGTTATGCTTGCTGGTCCTGTTATGCAGCACCATAACTGAAATGTGATGGTTGGCTATGAATAGTAGTACTTCTCTTTATTCATGTGATGTGTGTATGTGTGTGTGTGCCTACACACCAGTCTTCTTTATGCACTTCTCTAAGTGTTTAGAGAAGAGATTTGCACATACTCAGTAATTAAGTTAAGTTGTTTGCAGAGAAGAGATATGCACCTATTCTGTCAAAAGACTTGTTAAATCATTCTTCATTCATGAGCATCATACGTTGTGCATTCATGGTACTTATACATGTGCATCGTGATCATACAAAGTTCGCAGGAGGACCTCCGGCGGAGATCGAGCAGATCATCGGGAGGAGCCCCAAAGAGGGAGGTTCCACAAGAAGGAGAGGAGGTCAAAACAGGAGGATCTACCGGAGTGTCCCAACCACGTGGCTAGTGACTTCGCTCGAGGCAAGCCCCGGAGCATTTCCTTACCTATGCTTTCTAACAGTCTAATTATGCTTTATGATTGTTGCATTAAGTATAGGAGTTGTGTGAAACCGTTGATGCATTATATCCTTGCTTTTTACCGTTGATTACCCACCTTGATATACCCCCGCTAGTCTAGGGCGAGTATTATGCTTAGCTTGCTTAGACGGTAGAAGTCGGGTGATTTTGTCGTCATCCGCGAGTATAGGTGGTTACTTATGATTGATGGAAAGCTTATGTTGATATCATCCGGTTGATGGTTATGGTTGAGATAATTGGAGACCGGACGGAGTCTTGTGGGGTTGTTGGACCATAGTGATTCCGTCTCGTGTCGATTAAGGACCGCATCGTTGATGTACCCCAAGTCATGTTGAACGCATGCCTCATACTTAGCCGGCCGGATAAGCACTTCCGACCGCGAAGCCTAACACTATCCGGCCGGTTCTCGATCCGTTTCGCACCGTATTGGAGATGGATGGGGGACCACGGTGGGCGCCAAGAGTAAGTCCGAGGTCCAAAGATAAGCGGCTAAGGCAATCGGGCGGTCCCCGGGTACGGTGGTTCTATGCGAGTCCGCTGCACTTCTTTTTTTTCCGGATACGTGCCACGGTGATCCGTAGCTCACTTCGCGTGAGTGTGGTTTGTATGAGGAATACCCCCCCGAGCTCAAGAGTAATCGATTCGAATCGCCATCGTTCTGGATAGTGAACACTTGACTTGAGCCGCACCATCGTAGTAATGATTATGGAATGTGATTAATGATGATGATGAGTTAAGTCGATGAATATGCTTATGGTTACTACTTGTTTGCTTAATCATGATTAATATACTATAATGATGCATAGTATAGGTGCTTACCTAGCATAAATAGGAATGGTTAAGCCGAGCTATCACTTTAAATATTACTACCGCTTTTCCAAAAAAAGAGTCAAGCTATCCCCTCGATAAAGCCTATCATACTCCTTGGAGTCTTTTATTTTGAGTTAGTCGGGTAAGTCTAGCCGAGTACCTTCTTGTACTCGTGGTTTTTCCCGCTTGTTGTTTTTGTGCAGATGGCCATACCTACCACGGGTATTGCGAGACCGCTTATATCCAAAGTGGATTAAGTACCAAAGGGCAATGGTCGTTCTTACTACTCTTCCCACTTGCTTTTGTGGATTGATCATCAGGCTGGCATTGTATTAAACTCAAGTTTGTGTGTGTGGATTGAGCTCTTAAAACTATCTTGTTTCCGCTACTTGGATTTGAAGAACTTGGTTTGTAATAACTCTATTTCCGCACTCGATGTTATCGAACTATTTGTGAAATGTTGTAACGTGTGGATGGTGACGCTAAACTTGTACGATTTTGGTTGTTGATGTTTGGTTTGAAATCCTTCGAGATTTCCGGGACTACCGGGTTTATAACGGCTTAAGTGTGACAATTGCTTGCTTAGCGAAAGTGATTTTTCACTTATGCTTTTATAAATTGGTCGGTTCTGTTACAATGCGAAGCTTGGAATCTGTGCCCATGGTGACGAGATGACCCGCGGTAGCGGCTAGCAACGCTTTCTCCCGATCTGGTGGTCGCTCTCAACCTCACCTTCCCAAGCTCAAGTCTTCCCCACTCCATCTCCATCCCCCCACGCGCTCCATAAACTAATGTTCTTAGTTCCATAAACTAATGTCAGATTTCAAGCTCGCTTCAAGCTCAACCTCACCTTCCCAAGCTCAACGCCATCCGGTTTGGCCTACGTATTTTTTACATATATTTGTGTGGGTTTTTTTCTGATAAAATTGCATTTGTATGGTTGGCATTACTCTACATGTCTTTGTTGTTAAACTCGAACTTCCCAAGAACACTCTAGATTGTTGTCAAAAAAAAAAAAGAGAACACTCTAGATATCTGCCGGTGTTAAAGTCTGAACTTGCAGAGAACACTCTAGAACGGAAGGATGCAGGAGGGGCATTTTCGTAATTTCACACCTCTGCTAATCTAGCCTCAGGAATTGAGAATCACATGCTTTTGGAGACGGAGGGAGTAAATCTGTCCTGTCTACTTCACTTTCGTGGGGTGATCGGTGCTGCCATCTCTTACTAGACGAAATTCCTACCATTGTCTCTTGCACCAGAACAAGCCACGTTTCAAGCATATCATACAGCCACGTTTCAGGCTACGTTTCAAGCACCTGAAACAATGACTTCAATCAGCCGGATAAAATATTATATTCATATGGCCACGTCTCAGTTCCATGCACAAAACAAATTCTAGAACTCTCAACACATTCCCACGTTTCAAGTACCTGAGACAATTACTTCAATCAGCCGGATAAAATATTTTATTCACATGGCGACGTCTCAGTTCCGTGTACAAAACACATTCTAGAACTCTCAAGTAAACACATTCCAGAGATTTCCCTATTCTCACATCCCCTAGGATAGATCAAGTATATATATATATATATATATATATATATATATATATATATATATATATAAGATACAATCAGAACCTGCTACTCTTTATTGCCCAAAACCTGAACCATCCTTCCATCGAACTCTTCCCATTCATTCATCAACCTTCAGAGCTCCTTTGCATCAGTGGAAATACTCTTCTGGTGAGAACGCCAGCGCCTAAAACCTGAACCATCCTTCCCTCGAACTCTTCCCATTCATTCATCAACCTTCAGAGTTCCTTTGCATCAGTGGAAATACTCTACTGGTGAGAACGCCAGCTGCAAAAGTGCACAAGGTAATCACCACTTTTCTCCTTATTCTATAGCACTTTATAAGATGAATGAGACTTCTATATTATTTTGTATTATTCAATTCAAATTTACTAACTCTTCTTTTCCTGTTATGCAGCCAGCATACACTCCATTATAAAAATGAGAAAAAGAGCATGTCAATCTGATGAGCTTGATAATAGCAAACATAAAAAAAGACAGAGACAAACATATTCGGTGGACAAAGACAAGATACGCATGAAAACAGAAGAACGAAAACGGAAGCTAGAAGAAAAAAGAACAACCGGATTATACAAGAAGCTATAAAACGAAGATGCATACAACTAGATAAAAAACATACCTACTTATCTTTACCTTATGGTATGATATACTTCTCTCCTGAACAAATTCAATACCTGAAAGAAACATATGAGCAAAGATCATACTTGGGAATACCAAAATACAGTTGCCAATATTGCAATGCAATATTTTGGTATGAGGAACGCAACAAATACCACTCTGAACGAAGTAACAGACAAATATTATATTTCAATTGCTGTAAATATGGCAAAATCAAAATACCTCCATTTAAAGAACCACCACAATTCCTTAAAAGGTTACTGGATTACAAAGGAGATGGATACTCTAGACATTTTCTACAAAAGATATGACAATATAATAGCATGTTTGCTTTTACATCTATGGGTGGCAATATCGACAAAAATATCAATAAGGGAGAAGGCCCCTACGTTTTTCGAATAAATGGTCAAATACATCATCGTATAGGATCATTATTGCCTGAAACAAATAAAATACCTAAGTTTGCTGAGTTGTATATATTTGATACCAAAAATGAGATTGAAAATAGAATAAGGGCGTTAAACAAGGAAGATCAAGATGAAATAGATCTAAACCCAGCTATAATTAGAGGGTTAAAGGAAATGCTTGATGAATACAATCCTTTAGTGAAAGTATTTCGCCATGCACGTGATCTACTTGAAGAGCATAAAGGTATTGATGTTAGCATCCGAATCATTGGAGCCAACAAAGGTGATAAAATACAATATGAAATGCCACACCAAGAAGAACTAGCTATGTTAATAGTAGGTGATATAACACTGGAAAACTGTAAAAGGGATATAATTGTTAGCACTCGAACTAAGACACTACAACATATATCTATATTTCATCCAGCATATATGCCATTGCAATATCCATTATTATTCCCTTATGGAGAAAGAGGATTTCAACTAGGTATAGAATATCATGATGCAACAAGAAATCGAACAACTCAGCAAAAAAGAAACACAGTAACGATGCATGAATTTTTTAAATACCATATGCACTATAGACATAATCAACCAAACCCATATTTATGCTATGGACGATTATCAAAACAAGAGATCATAGATGCATGAGCAATGGAAGATGAAGATAGACTTCAATTCGTTGCAAGAAATCAAAAAAAATTAAGAGCTGAATATATACAGGGAATATTTGATGCAATAGAGAAAGGAATATATGATGGAAATCAAATAGGAAAAAGAGTTCTCTTACCTTCTAGCCACATTGGCTGCAGATGTTATATGATACAAAATTATCATGATGGCATAGCTATATGTCGTGCATATGGACCACCAGATCTTTTCATAACATTCACATGTAATCCTAAATGGCCAGAAATATCACTAGCGATATTAAATGGCGAACAATCTAATGATAGACCTGATATTATAGTGCGTGTATTTCATATCAAACTACAACAATTGTTAAATGATATACGCTCAGGCAAAACCTTTGGTCCTATATTAGCAATACTATATTCTATAGAATTTCAGAAAAGGGGTCTACCACATGTTCATATCTTAGTTTGGGTGGAAAAAAATGGAACTGAAGTGACAACTGACATTATTGACACTTGGATAACTGCTGAAATACCTGACCCCACAAAAGATCCTTTAGGCTACATACTTGTATCTGAACACATGATGCATGGACCATGCGGAGAAAGAAATTGGGATTGCCCATGTATGAAAAAGGGGAGATGCTCTAAATTCTATCCTAAAGAGTTTCAAGAAGAGACTACTTTCACAGATACAGGCTTCACAGTGTATCGAAGACGAGACACTGGTATTTTTATCCGAAGAGATGCCTACAATCTAGATAATACATGGGTAGTTCCACATAATCAAGAATTACTCAAGAAATATCAAGCACACATAAATGTAGAATATGTAAACAAGAGTAAAATTTTAAAATACTTATGCAAATATGTAAACAAAGGTCCTGACCAAGCAAAAATAATCTTTGAACGTATCAAGAAAGGTCAGGATGCGCCCATTAATCAAGAAACTAAAGATATTGATGAGATCAAAGAATATCTGGATTGTAGATACATATGTGAACAAGATGCACTTTGGAGATTACTGGGTTATGAGATACACTATCATTGGCCGCCAGTTGAAAGGTTGCCTGTGCACCTACCACTAATGAACATAGTTAAATACAAAAAGGATACTAAACTAAGAGATGTCATTAATGATCCCAAAAATAGAAAAACAATGCTCACTGAATGGTTTACTGCTAACAAACAATATAACAGCGCAAAAGAGCTAACATATTGTGAATTTCCACTAAAATGGAGATGGGATCAAACAAACAAGAAATGGATCAGACGTGAACATGGGTTTAAAATAGGCAGATTATACTATGTGAACCCAACAGAAGGAGAACGATTCTATCTACACATGCTCTTAATGATAGTAAAAGGTGCAACATGCTACACTGACATACGAACATATAATGGTATCGTTTATGAAACTTTTAAAGAAGCTTGTGCAGCATGAGGGCTACTAACAAATGATAATGAATGGTACAAAACATTTGAAGAAGCTACAAACTGGGCAACTGCTCCTCAATTACGAAGCTTATTTACAACAATGCTTACATTCTGTGAAATAAAGAATGAAAAAGAATTCTTCAACAAAAATTGGGACAAAATGGTTGATGATATTAAGCAACAAGTAAAACGCAGATATTACCCAATTGAATATAACCCAACTGAAACTGAGCTAAAAGATTTACTACTAGAAGACTTGGAAGAAATTTTTTCAAGGAATGGACAACAGATAAACAATTATAATCTTCCATGTAGATCAATACATCATGAACTAGATACTAATAATCGATTAATTCAAGAGGAAACAAACTATGATGTCCAATATCTAGAAGAAGAAGCACATAAATTATACATGCAACTAAACAAAGGTCAAAAAGAAGCTTTTCACAAAATAGTAAAAAGTGTACTAAATAACAAATCAAGGTTTTACTTCATCTCCGGTCATGGAGGAACTGGGAAGACTTTTCTGTGGAATACAATTGTATCATATCTGAGAGCACAAAAGAAAATAGTGCTAGCAGTTGCATCATCTGGGGTAGCTTCTTTGTTACTCCCAAATGGTCGTACAGCCCATTCAAGATTCGAATACCCATTGATACAGATGACGTATCCATATGTGATATAAAACGGGGAACCAAACTAGCTAAACTAATTATAGAAACTTCTCTTATAATATGGGATGAAGCTCTAATGACAAACAAACAATGCTTTGAAGCGTTTGATAGATCACTAAGAGATATAATGTCTGAAATAAATAAAGAAGCTAGTGACATACCGTTTGGAGGGAAGGTCGTTGTTCTAGGTGGCGATCCTAGACAAATACTTCCTGTTATAGAAAACGGCTCAAAGTCATGAATTATAAATGCTTCAATTATCAAATCATATCTATGGAGAAATGTAAACATCGTGTATCTAACTGAAAACATGTGACTAAAACAGATAAATCAAAATAGCGCTGAATACAAGGAGTTAGAGTCTTTCAATGATTGGATGCTAAGCATTGGCAATGGAACAATCACAGAGACATCTCATACTGATAATGCCTCTGATTCTGTGCTAATAGAAATACCAAGTGAACTACTGGTACAAACCATAGGGGATAAAATAAAAGCATTGGTGGAATCTACTTATCCAGATTTTCATGAAAATTTTCAACGATTAGACTATGTGAAAGAAAGAGCGATACTAGCAACTACTAATGAAATTGTTGATGAAATAAATAATTACATGATAAGATTACTTCCTGGCTCAGAAAGAGAATATTTTAGTGCAGATAGTATATCAAAATGCTCAGATACATATAATGATGCCAATATTTTATATCCTGTTGAATACCTTAATACACTTAATCCTAATAACTTTCCACCTCATAAACTATTAGTAAAAATTGGTGTCCCAATAATGCTATTAAGAAATCTCAACCAAAGCTTAGGTCTATGCAATGGGACGAGACTGATAGTGACCAATCTTGGGGATAATGTTATTGAAGCTGTTATAATAACAGGAACACATGCTGGACATAAAACGTATATACCGAGAATAAATCTAACAACAAGATCATCCCATTGGCCGTTTACGTTGAGTCGCCGTCAATTTCCAATTAAAGTTTGTTACTCTATGACTATTAACAAGAGCCAAGGACAAACCCTATCAAAAGTAGGAATATATTTAAAAAAGCAAGTATTTACACATGGTCAGTTATATGTTGCAGTGTCACGTGTTACAAGTAAGAAAGGTCTAAAAATATTAATAGAAAATGAGGATGGCTCTTGTGGATCACAAACAAAAAATATAGTATACAAAGAAATACTTCAATCAATATAGTCTTACGTAACTGAATGAGACTAACAAAATTAATTTCACATCTTTTGGATATATAATTATTTTCCTAGGATTTTAACAAGTTTCTGCATGGATCAGTACAAATGTACAAGTTCTTATTAGCATGTACTGTTTATCTTCTGCAGGACCAAACCTACCAGCATCCGCTGACCTGCCGCTCGCTGCTTGGGGATGCCACGCTGGGTTCGCCGTGGGAGGGGGCCCTTCGGGCCTAGCGCGCCGAGCCCACACCAGCGCCGGGGTGGGCGCAGCCCGCAGCCCGCGCTCTTCGCCCTCTATCCTGCTATTAGCATGACGACATCATTATGATGTCATGGCTATGTCATATAATCCTTTTTTCCTATTGCAAATAAAACTGGAAATACATAAATATACACTTACTCATCACTCTCAGCCCTCCATTGACAATCTGTATCAGGGATCTCCTGGCGTCCGCCTACAGGACCTCGCCAATCCACAGACGCCCGCAACCAACCCTAGGGATAGGGCTAGATGTTGCTGCGGCTGCGGTAGACCCCGGCCTGTGTGCTACCTCCCGCTGCCAGCGCGGCAAGATCAAGTTTTGCCCTTTTCACCTTGCTCCTCCAGGCGCAGTCGGGGCGATGGAGCGCGGATGCGGCGCTGTGCCGGAGCCAAGGCGTCGGATCCGCGCAGGGCCGCCAGGCATGCCGCCGTGCGAGCACTCGGAAGCGCCGCAAGGCGCGGGCCACCGAGGTCGCTGAGGCCGTCGGCTGTGGATGATGCGAATGGCTGTATGCGATGGGATGCAGCTGGCCGTCGGGCTTCCATTGTTGATGTAGATCACCAGGATGCGGGCGTTTGTTGTTGACCGAGCCGATAAGGTTGGAAAAACGAAACAAAAGAAAAAGAGAAAGAGGAGCACGGATATGCCGTATGCGAGTACATTCGTGTAGACGCCTTAGTGGGCCACTGGGCCTTGCGCCCTTGCCTGTTGCCTCTTGCGAATCAGCCTCAGCACAATAGCGAACAACTACAGTTGTGGGCCTCGTCTCACTCCTGATCGAACCCCTCGGCTTTCGAGCTCACCCTCCGTACTCTTCCGGACCAATCACTTCCCTGCACGTGTTTGGGACGCTTACGACTCCTCAACTTCCCACGCACGCGTGTGCTACCCCCGTTCTTCCCTTTAAATACCACCCCCCTTGTCGATGGCCAAATGGTAGATTAAAAGCAATAGAATGCTTCCGTGACAGCCAGGAGAAAGCAAGGTAATATCAAAAATCTGTATGTCTTTGTTCTTAGCCTCTCATTATGGATCTCCTTTTTACTATTTGATTTTTTGTTTTTCTGTTTGAGTCTCTATCTCCACATACATACTATTTTTTATTTTGATACAAAAAATTAGAAATATTATCTAATCTAAACCAAACTTGACAAGAGGTTAGTTAGATCTCATTATATTGCATCATTCGCTTTTATGAGCATGCAATGATAATGACAGACTAAAGATCACAGAGATTACATTATGCCAAATAAAGGAGTATCATTTTAACTCCGCCTATGTTGACTGGAAGACTTTATTGAGTCGTCTCAACATAGCCGGTCTCAAGCCCGGGTAAAGGAGGAGGGTTGTGTTAGGTCTGGCGAACCAACATAAAAATCAGCCACTCTAATGGATGTGAAACCCACAAGAGATTCGTTGGGGCGTAACCCTCTTAGCGACGCGCTACATCGGAACCCGGGTGTGGTGTTAAATGGGCAAGGGCGGGGTCGTCATCCCCTTAGTGGCGCGTCGTATCGTGATCCGGGTACGATGAAAAATGAGCAAGGGTCGAGTCGTCGCAACCTTAGTGGCGTGCTACATCTTCGCCCGGGTGTAGTGAAAAATGAGCAAGGGTCTTCGCACTTCCCTCGACGGGTGCGAAGGGTAAGGAAGCTAGCCGAGCCAACTAGGATTCGTCTAGGTAGTTTGGAACGTAGGGTCCCTAACGGGTAAGTTAAGAGAGCTAGTCGATGCAAGCAATTAGGAGGCGTGTAAATATTCTATGCGTTCAGAGACCAAATGGAAGGGCCGTAAGGCGAAGGAAGTGGAGGGTACCGGCTTCAAACTTTGGTACACGGGGACAACATCGGGTAGGAATGGGGTAGGGATCTTGATCGATAGGAGCCTTAAGGATGGAGTTGTTGATGTTAGGAGGCAAGGGGACCGGATTATTCTAGTTCGGTTGGTAGTTGGAGATTCGGCTCGAACGTGATCGGTGCCTATGCCCCTCGTAGGTCTTAGTGAGAGCACTAAGAGGCGTTTTGGGAAGATTTAGATAGCATGGTTAGTACCGTGCCTACCAAATGAGAAACTCTTCATAGGTGGAGACCTTAATGGCCATGTGGGTGCGACTAATGTAGGTTTCGAGCGGGTGCATGGGGGTTTGGGTATGGCAAGTAGGAATCTAGAGGGGAGGATGTTCGAACTTTGCGTTGGCCTATGATTTGTTGATAGCGAACACCCTCTTTAGGAAGAGGGAATCCCATCTTGTGACCTTTCTTAGTGGACAACACTCGAGCCGGATCGACTTTATCCTTGCAAGGAGGGAGGACAGACGTGCTTGCTTAGATTGTAAGGTGGTACTGGGGGAGTGTGCGGTCCCCCCCAACACAAGCTTGTGGTGGCGGACTTTTCGCTGTGCATGCGTGTCCATCGGGACAAACGGGCCAAGATTGCGAGGACGAAGTGGTGGAAGCTTAGAGGGGAAGGGCGCAAACGTTTTAAGGCGAGGATGCTAGGTGAGGGGCCTTGGAAAGAAGGGGAAGATGCGCACGACATGTGGCTCAAGATGGCAACATGTGTTCGGAAGGTGGCCTCGGAAGTCTTTGGGAGTGAGTAGGGGAGGCAAACGGAAGCGAAGGACACTGGTGGTGGAATGACGAGGTGCAAAGGGCCATTAGGGAGAAGAAGGAGTGTTTCAAGCGACTCCACTGTGACAAGAGTGCAGCCAACATCGAGAGCTATAAAATAGCGAAGAGGGCCGCAAAGCGAGTGTGAGTGTAGCAAAAGGTCGCGTATGATGACCTTTATCATGGCTAGGCACGAAGGAAGGGGGAGAAGGACATTTATAGGATGGCTAGGATCCGTGAGAGGAAGACGAGGGACATCAACCAAATCAAATGCATCAAGGATGGGACGGATCGACTTCCGGTGAAGGATGTAGAGATCAAGGAAAGATGGAGAGAGTATTTCGACAAGTTGTTTAATGGGGAGAATGAGGGTCCTACCCTTGAGTTGGACGACTCATTTGATGATACCAACAGCGCTTTGTGAGAAGAATTCGGGAGAGGCGTAGATCGGGGAGGCTTTGAAGAGGATGAAGGGAGGTAAAGCGATGGGCCCTGATGGTATCCCCATTGAGGTGTGGAGATGTCTGGGTGCTAGAGCGATTGGGTGGTTAACTAAGCTTTTTAACCACATCTTTCGGTCAAACAAGATGCCTGAAGAATGGAGGAGAACTATTTTAATACCGATCTCCAAGAACAAGGGAGATATTCAAAGTTGTACTAACTACCGTGGGATTAAGTTGATGAGCCATACGATGAAACTCGGGAGAGGGTTATCGGCGCCGCCTAAGAGGAGTGACAAGTGTGACCCAAAACCGGTTTGGGTTCATGCACGGTAGGTCGACCATGGAGGCGATTTTCTTGATACGACAATTGATGGAGAGATATAGGGAGCGTAAGAAGGACTTGCACATGGTCTTCATTGACCTCGAGAAGGCATATGACAAAGTACCAAGAAATGTCATGTGGTGGGCCTTGGAAAAGCACAAAGTCCCAACTAAGTACATTACCCTCATTAAGGATATGTATAGGGATGCGGTGACGTTTGTCCGAACATGTGATGGCGACACCGGTGACTTTCCAATTAAAATAGGGCTACACGGGGGGGTCAGCATTGAGCCCTTATTTATTTGCTTTGGTAATGGATGAGGTCACAAGGGACATACAAGGTGATATCCCTTGGTGTATGCTCTTTTGCCGATGATGTGGTGCTAGTTGAGAGTAGGGCGGGGGTTAATAGGAAGCTAGAACTATGGAGACACACGTTAGAGTCGAAAGGGTTTAGACTTAGTAGGACCAAGACCGAGTACATGAGGTGCGATTTCAGTAGCGACTAGGCATGAGGAGAGAGAAGTTAGTATAGATGGGCAGGTGGTGGCTAAGAAGGGCACCTTTCGGTATTTAGGATCAATGCTACAAAAGGATGGAGACATTGATGAAGATGTTAGACATAGAATTTCAGCCGGTTGGTTGAAATGGCGTCAAGCTTCAAGGCGTCCTTTGTGATAAAAGGGTGCCTCGAAGCTAAAAGGTAAGTTTTATAGGACGGCGATCCGCCCGGCGATGTTATACGGTCTTTGAATGTTGGCCTACAAAAAGGCGACATGTCCAGCAATTGAGTGTAGCAGAGATGCGTATGTTGCGTTGGTTTTGTCGGCACACAAGGAGGGATAGAGTCCGAAACGACGATATTCGGGATAGGGTTGGGGTGGCACCAATTGAGGAGAAATTGATTCAACATCGGTTGAGATGGTTTGGACATGTTCAATGGAGACCTCCTGAGGCGCCGGTGCGTAGTGGGGTTCTAAAGTGGATTGATAATGTAAAGAGCGGTAGAGGTCGACCTAAACTAACCTGGGACGAGTCGGTTAAGAGAGACCTTAAGGAGTGGAATATCTCCAAGGATTTAGCTATGGATAGGAGCGCTTGGAGACTAGCAATCAACGTGCCCGAACCGTGACCCTAACTCCATCTGTCTTGTGTCCTTTATGTGTTTCTCTATTTCGTGTCTCTTTTGGGTTTCACTTCTAGCCTACCCCAATTTGCTGGGGACAAAAGGCTTTGTTGTTGTTGTTGTTGTTGTTGTAAAGGAGTATCATTTTACTTTTACCATTTACAAATCTTTTGTCAACATTTTTTCTTTAAAAACATTACAACAAGCTGTGGATATCTCATCTTCTCATTTTTTATCTTTGCTAATGGGAGCCTGTAACCAGCTTTACCAAAAAGAGACAGCTCCATTGGCCTCTTAGGCGCAGCACCAACAGCCGTCCTCTGAAAATATACATAGATGTATCAGAGAGAACACTTCACCATTTAGCAAACCTATATATCTGCTTGATTACCTTTTTTTTTTTTTTGCTTTCTCCTCGGAGTACACAGTAATTTTGCATTCTGGTTTGGATCCTGCGCCAATCAAATAATGAACAGTGATCATAGCCTAAATAACTCTATATTATCTATTACAGATGGAGATTACACCCATTTCAGAGCTACAACTACGAAGGTTTGACTACACCATATGTGTTCGAATATCAAGAATGTGGGAATTTCACGGACAAAATGAGCAAAATGAAATCAAACATCTTGACCTTGTCTTGATTGATCAAAAGGTATCTCTCCTCCTGTATCTGCAAATGTTTATCACACCTCACTAAGTCTTTTTTTACTGAATAAACATCATCTTTATTATTCATCCATATTAACCATTAATTTAACTTGCTTATATAAACTAGCATGCATATTTTCTTTCTCAAACAAAGTAAAGCAGAATGCATAGAGTTACCTAAAAAACTATTGTGCACCTCCTGTTTGGCTGTTACCTTCTAACAATTGTGCACCTCCTATTTAATAACATATTTTATGCCTCAGTACAGCCCATAAAAAACTTTTTAGTCTCATTTTTTCATTTTTGATTCACCTAATTAATATGTATCTTTTCCACAGGGTCACTCAATATATGCTGAAGCACCACCAGATGCTATACCCTTTGTTCAACCTCATTTGGAAGAAGGAAAGATTGTCATAATAAGCAAGATAACAATTGACAAAGCAAAACCATTGTTTAAGGCTGTCCAGAATCCATACATGATCAAGCTGAATCGCAGAACACATATAATCCAAGCTCCGAACCCACCAATTGATTTTCCAAAGTATACATTCTCATTGGTTCCTATCGCTCCCAGACTATGTCAATAAAACTGATCGTTTTCTTGGTAATGTGACACTATCTTAAAAACTTCCTCTGACCTAAATTATGAGTCATTTTGGCCTTTCTACATATATATTATTCCTATGCATTTACCTCACATTATTCTTTGTTCAGATGTAATTGGAAGGATCGTTGGAGTATCAAATGCAGCAAATGTTAACACAAGTTCAGGACGAATGATGAGAAGGGTAGTGCAACTACAAGACTTATGGTATAGATTTTTCTTCACAATTTCTATATTTCTATATTGACATACTTAGATAACACAATTTGATAAATCACTACATTTCTTCACAGTGGTAATATGGTTGAATTATCGCTCTCGGGAAAAAGGGCCACAGAGTTTGATGGAGAAACAGTTTTAGAAGTTGGACAGAAAAACCATGTCATAGCTATATTTGTTGGAACTCTCATGAAGTTCTATAAAGGCAAACACAAATTCCTTAGTGGTGCATCAGCTTGCCGGTGGTATATCAATGAAAATGATATTGCTGAAATTAAAGCTTTCCAGAGAAGGTGCCAAACATATTGAACTTCATTAAACATATAAAGCTGTAACAAACTATATATTAAAAATAACTGAATATACTAATTTCGATGCAGCCTCGCAACAGCTCCAGTACCTATTCAAAGTTTTTATTTAAAAAGCGAGGATGACACTTTGCAAAATCTTGAAGAAAAGACTCTACTGCAGCTGAAAAACATTGACCCTTTCACAGAAAAGGTTAGATCTCAATTTCAGATTTACCAGTCCATTCAAATTTTAAACATAATTTATTTCTTTAATCAATTATGTAACATGATTTTATATATACAGGGCAAAAGGTATGAATGCAAAGCAACAATTATTGGTGTCAAGGAGGAACAAACATGGTGTTATCGAGCATGTAAAATCTGCAACTCCAGAATACACATCAATAGAGGCACTGCCAAATGCTCAAAAGAGAGTTGTCCATGCACACAGTTTGACTGGAAGTAACTCCATTTTATCTTTTTTTCATCATTATAAAATTTATATCAATAACATATATCTGTCATAAACTCATAGCAGCATATATCTACTTTGTTGCTACACAGATATAAGATACCATTTGTTGCAAGTGACGAAACTTACAGTCTAGAGTTCATGTTTTTTGAAAGAAGAGGAGTGGAGCTAATTGGAAAAAGTGCAGGTAAATTTCTTAGTGTAACTCTATTGAATTTTTCTCTTATAAAATATGTATTTAATTCAAAAGTCTTAGTAATCTAAATTATCAAAAATAGGATTTATCTTCCCAAGTCCAAGCTCCAGCAGATATTGAGTATATGGAACTTGATCCATCAGGGTATGTAACATTACTTAACTGTACCATCACATACATTCCAATATATACAAATTATATATCTAACTTTTTTTTAAAAAAATTCAGAATTTGGGATGACACAGATCATTCAAAGAAAAGAAACTTTGAAAATATAAACGAGGAGAATAAGGTAACACTGAAAACTTAGGTGATTTTTATATAGAACCTTTCATCTATCAATTTGTTTTATCTTCTAAGCATCTAAACAATTTGCTTAAATATATACAGGAAACCAATTCAAACAGTGATGAAGACACTCAAAAAAAGGAAGAGCACAAGGTTCCATCCATAGCAAAACAGTGAAGCATCAAGATCCTAGACATATGCCTCATCTTTTGCCAAGTATTATATTAGTTATGCAGTCAATGCCAGCTCTTTTGGTCTAGATAACTTAGTAAGGATATCTTCAACTTAGTAAGGTAACGCCTAATTATGGTAGATCTTATGAAGTGACAGATCTTTTGATGTAAATAATTACTGTCACAAATCTACCTGAACAATACTATACTAAGACTAGCAATCAGTGGCTACATGGCATGTGCATCGTTACTGCTTTAGATTCAGGAACTATCTATGGACACATGTATACATGTGCTTTGTTACACTTTCGGCATGGCTATCGAAACAAAGATAAATTGAATGGAACTGCCCATTGTCATTGTCACTTTTCTGCATTTAGTGTGTGTTTGCATAGCTGCGGCTACATCATATATTTCCGCTCTTTACCTATCTCGATTTCCTACAGACAGTACACACATTTTTTTTAATAAATATTCCTCCATTCTATCATAGGCATCTACCGTATGCAGTGCAATTAAGAAATAAGACAATTTAAAAAGGATCTTCAAGAAAACCAAATGAGCAGACTGACCAATCGGGATGGCCATTTCATCTAACACCATGCGGGCATCCCATGAGCAGCTGCCAGGCCGTGGCCACACACCCACGACCAACGCGTCAGCGTCTGGAGGCCCACGCGCCGCCACGCCGATGGAGCAGTCGTCCGCGCCGGGGGAGTACTCGCCACGCGCCGACGGTCTACCAAGGACACGCTGACGGAGGCGTGTGCACCCAGCGACTGGCCGTGGAAGTGGCCGCATCCCACACCAGGGAGTAGCCGCGCCCGTGCTAGGGGCCACCTCGCAGCCACGCCCGCGGGCCAAGGGCGCCTCGACTGCCTAGGGACCCGGCGGCTGTCCACCTGGGGGCACCGCCTAGGCGCGGGGACGCGCCAGCGGGCCGCGTCGGTGCGGGGCACGATTGGCTAGCACACTCAAGAAGGGCGCGGCAACCGGGTTTTCTAGTGCGTGCCGAAGGCGAAGACCAGAAGTGCTGAGACACTCGGTTTTGTATAGATTGAGTTCCGGTCAAGTGAGGCCAGCACGACATCGTCAAGTGAGGCCAGCACGACATCGCCTATGACCGTGTCGGGCGCTCCGCGTGCTGTAACTGACCTTGTATTAATACTCTCGGTGGTTCAATGGAAATCCTGTTGGCCCTATTCCTTTTCTCTACAGGAAGAGAAGCAATAAAAAAGGCCGTACTGGGCTTTGTTTTGTGCTACAGGTGCATTTCAGTCCGCCAGCCGAGCCGTGCTGTCCGTACGGTTTTTTTTTACATGGAAGACAAGAGGAGGCCAGGCTCGAAGAGAGAGAGTGGATCCACGCCGGGCCAGGCCCAGGCCGATACGGTAGCACCTCCCGCGGTAGCCACGTTGCGCCGCTGTCCGCCAACGCCAACCGATTCATCCAACTAGGTCGTTCAGGGTGCATGTATCGCCCGAGCTGTTTGCGTGTATCGCCCGACCTGCTTCCCATAATGCCATGCCCCTTGTTCTTCTCGATGGAAGATCGATGTGGAATCAAAGCAATGCAAGCACTTTGTAGCCAGCCATCAGGCTTTGCGTTTCAAATCAAAACAAGCAAACAAATTCAGACCATAATAACAATGTTCACTATACTATATGGTTTTCAACTCTACCATGTTTAGCATGTAACGTGCTTCACATCTTCTTTCATGCCCTTACACTACACAAGGACTGACGTCTTTTGAGGACTGAGCCGTAGCTCAAATGGCAAGGTCTGCCGGTGTGCAGCCTGCTCGTCCAGGTTTGAAGCCCAACTTCAACACCGAATGTCTCACCAGGAACAGTAGGTTCCTAAATAAATAGTTTCCGCTTGGACTAGTTCCAAGCGTCTGCCTCTCGCGCGTGGAGCCACAATGAGATCGTGACGTGCTCGTCACCTACGAAATCAGAGGATGGCGTGACCTTCGGATCTGAGTGTAGCTGTAGGTTTGTTTGTACACGGCGGTGTGAGTTGTGTGTGTTTGTTGAGTGGGTGGGTGTATGTGTGTATGAACAGATACTACAACTGTACCCAGATGAGAGGCTAAAAAAAAAGACTGACGTCTTTTCCAATGGTATCTTGCTAGCTGTATCTCCATTAGCAGAGCTCATGACATTATTGTGGCCACTATAAGCAGTGTTATCTATCCCTAATATTTCGTCCTTCTATTTTTTTTCGTCCATCATCCCCTAACTAACTTTGTAGATATAGAATTTGTCTCTCTTTGCGTCTATCTATGTATATGACATATATGTATGGCATCTTCAAAATAACCAGAATAACTAGGAGTACTAATCCAAATACAAGTTGTATTCCAATAGGATTTCTCTTGTGTTTGTTTTGGAAACTTCGCACCTATGTATCCTATACATATTGGGTTTTGAATTGCAACATACCTGATCAAGCTTAGCAGGTAATATGCATAGAGTTTGTGGAGGGTCTACCAAAATCTCAGAGGTATGACACTATCATGGTGGTAGTGGTAAGTTCACTAAGTATGGGCATTTCATTCCTCTAGCACATCCATTTACTGCTTCTCAAGTAGCTCAAGCATATCTAGAGAATGTGTATAAGTTGCATGGACTACCTCAGGGCATTGTTTCAGATAGAGATAAGGTGTTTACCAGTGTCTTTTAGAGAGAGTTGTTTAAGATAACAGATACACAACTCCTCATGAGTTCTTCATACCATCCTCAGACGGATGGGCAAACCGAGAGGCTTAACCAGTGCCTGGAAACATTTTTGAGGTGCGCTGTGAATGCTTATCCTCGATAATGGAGTAAATGGTTGGCTGTTGCAGAATTTTGGTACAACACGACTCTGCACTCAGCATTGGGAAATCTCCATTTGAAGTTCTGTATAGGCACACCCCTAAGCATTTTGGAGTTGCTAATCCTGCAGATTATCATTCACTAGAACTAGAACAATGGCTCATTGAAAGACAATTGTTGAATGACTGCATTAAGCATCATCTACACCGAGCACAACAACGCATGAAAGTGCAAGCAGATAAGAATAGGACTGAACGAGAGTTTCAAGTTGGGGATATGGTCTTCTTGAAGTTACAGCCTTATGTTCAGTCTTCAGTCTTCAGTAGCTCCGAGGACTAATCAGAAGTTGTGCTATAAGTTCTACGGACCATTTCCAACCAGTCAGAAAGTAGGGTCGGTTGCCTATAAGTTGGACCTGCCAGAAGGAGCTCGCATCCACCCGGTGGTGCATGTTTTCCAGCTGAAGAAACAAATTCCACCTTCCATTTTGGTCGAGGATGATATCACTGCACTACCAGATGACCCCACTCAGACTGTGTTCCCAGTTGAGTTCACTAATACTCGAATGATACTCAAAGGGGCTTCTACTATTGCTCAGATACAAGTTCGTTGGGAGTCTTTGCCTAGTACCTTGTTGACCTGGGAAGAGGCAAATGATCTCCATCGAAGATACCTAGCAAGCCCAGCTTGGGGACAAGCTGGTTTTCGTGGAGGGGGTAATGTCATGAGGCTGCGCAAGAGGCGCACGCGTACTATTGGGCGTATGGCAACAGAAGTGGCGAACGGCTGATGCGGTGCATCTGGGTGAAAGGAGACTTCACAAAGGGACCCACAGACTGGCATCTACAGGTGTAGGTCGGCATGTTGCCGTGTAAGAGGGGCAAATATATATGCCCATGTAACAGAAACTGAAAAGGCCATCGAAGAACAGAATCCCTGAACCCCAAACCTTCCTGTCTCCCTTCTGTCTTCTGAACCTAATCCCAAATTCTTGCTATTCTCAGTCAAAATTCCTATCTATCTTCCAGTTATCAGTTACATTTGATCGGGGAACGCAACAATATGTTATTATTAGGAGTGCAAGTAGGCAACGAGCTGAGCAAGGGGTAATACCAAGCCACAGAGCCAGAGCCGTGGCGTCGGACACTCCGGCCGCCGCACAGCTGGTGCCAGCAGCCAGCGCCGGCGCTGCGACAAAACCCTCAGTTTGTTGGTCAGAAACAACCCCTCGCGGCGCCGCGTCATTGCCCATGAGGAGCCGACCCCACCACGGCACCACCATGACCACCTCACACGCTGGAGCAGGACGCAGCCCCCGTCTACGCGGCACCACGCCCTCGCGAGCACGCGCGACGTGTCCTCCGCCCAGCCGCCTCCTCTCGTCCCTGGACCCTCCGGCGCGCCGCAGCCCGCCACCTCGGGACGCGCAGTTCATGCACCCACTGCGCGCCGCGTTTGGCCGCACGCCCAGCCCAAGCCAAGCCTTCCAAACCCGGCGACGCCGTCCCGTTCCAAGCAGAAGCAGGCGACCTCCCGCTATATAATGGCGAGACAGCAGCGCGGTCATCCCACCAAGCTGTCACAAACTCGGCACACACTGACACACCACACCGCACTACACTACTCGTGAGAAGCAGAGCGGCGGGCGGACGGAGCACGCGACCACCACCACCAACAGTGCGAATTGCATTGCGATGGCTCGTCTCCTCGGCGCTTGCATGCTGCTCGCCGTCCTGCTCGGCGTCTTGGCGGCGGCGGCGTCCGCGCGCGCCGCCGACGACCTGGCGGGCAGCGGGGCCGGCGGCGGCATACGGCAACGACCGAGCAACGACTACCGCGGGAGGAAGGTGGGGGCCAGGACGGAGGTGCGGGACGTGGAGGGCGACGGCGAGGTGCAGGAGCTCGGCCGCTTCTCCGTCGCCGAGTACAACCGGCAGCTCAGGGGCGGCGGCAGCAGCAGGCTCGAGTTCGGCAGGGTGGTGGCGGCGCAGCGGCAGGTGGTGTCCGGGCTCAAGTACTACCTCCGCGTCGCGGCCGTGGAGGAGGGCGTGGAGAACGCCGGCGAGCGCGTGTTCGACGCCGTCGTCGTCGTCAAGCCCTGGCTCGAGTCGCGCACCCTGCTCACGTTCGCGCCGGCGGCCGCCAAGTAAGCGCGGCGCTATACCGCCGGTCTAACTATAGCTAGTATGTCTTGGTCTGCCTTCTCGGAGACCATGGAAGGTGAATAAAGTTTTGCTTGTGTTTTTCATAAACGTACTACTGCTAGAGAGTGAAGATGAACTGTGGGGTGCGGCGCAGATGTTTTTTGGAAGGCTATTGTACAAAGTGAGAATAAATCGCTGTGCTTTCGAATCAGAACAAATTTCAACGACTGATCGTGTAGAAATTTTTGCTCATTGTTGAACATTGATCCGTAATGATCCGGTGCCATTTGCCTACACAGTAGTGCTAGCTTGGAGCCCAAATACGGGGTGTTTGTCGTTGTTTGTGAGGCGGGAGCCATGTCACGGCAAGCAAAGATGCACTTTTGTACTTTCTGTATACTTTTGATGATTTGATGAGTCACAGCCGAGAATGGATAACTCATAGCTATATACGTATACATCATTGGGACGTTTCTTCTTTGTTTACTCCAAAGCTAAGGCTGATCAGTTATCAACGTGCACGCATGCAAACACAAACCCCTTCAAAAGGAACATCCGTGAACAGTGGCAAAAGAAAAGAGAAAGAAGGCACACATTTAACGTTTTGTTTTGGTAGGTATGAATGTGCTCACGCTTGGCCCTGTCGTCGATCAGTGTGTGTGCTGCGAGCAGCCGAGCAACATGCCCGCCGCGCGCCTTACACCTTACTCTATGTGTCCTGTGTGTGTCCATGCAGTGCAGTTTGCATGAGCACCCTGTTTGACTTACTGTACATATATTCACTAGTACTGCCGTCGCATTAAAAAAACATCCAAGCTGCTCCAAGCCAAACGACACCAGCATGGGTTCCTAGCGGTGCACATTGCTGTTGGCTCTAGCGGCCGTCGTCCTTTGCTCCTCCGATCCAGTCGCTCGCCGCTCTTAGACTATTCGCACTCATGATCCTCTATTTCTATGCTCTATACATCCTGGTCATCAAAATTCTTTTCTCTATACTTATTTCTTCCGCACTCATACATCATTTATATCATCCTCTATCCACTGTGGGGTCTACTTTTTATTTTATCTAAATATATCCATATGAGATCAAGTTTTAAAGATTTTATTGAAACAAATTCAATGGTGTAATCGAAATTTAATTTGGTTTTTTAATTTGTAAGTTATAACATTTTTTGTTACAAGAAAAAAATAGGGTCCGCACTCTTTCTCCTCTCTTCTCTCTTCCACACTCTCTCGCATGCACCTGTCTCTGTCACGTGCAGGCATGCAGACGCCAGTAGCTCACTCCTGTATCCTGCTAGGGTCTTGTTCTCTTCGTAAAAAACTTGCATTCCCTGCACTGTAGCGTTTCGTTTGTATTTGACAAATATTGTCCAATCGTGGCCCAACTAGGCTCAAAAGATTCGTCTCGTGATTTACAACTAAACTGTATAATTAGTTATTTTTTTTACTTACATTTAATACTCCATATATGCGGGTAGAAATTGATGTGATGGAGAGAGAGTGTAAAAACTTGCAACTTTCATGCGAAGAGAACAAGGCCTAGGAATCCCAGATGCTTTCTTGTACCGGATCACTTACAGGACAGCGGTGCGACAGTTATCCTACTGTAAAGGCTGGCGTGGCAGGTACCGGAAGATTTTAACGTACCCGGTGCGAATAGCCTTAGACTATGCGCACTGCTATCCGGTATGAGGAACGCCACTGGCCACGTAAGTACGATACCGGAAATAATGAGCTGCAGCGCGGAACGTTATCCAACTCGGTAAAGAGACGGCTACGGTATTCTCAGCGTGTTTGCAGACATACGGAATCACCCGCCCCCCGTCACGCGCGTCAGAAGTCATCTCTCTGTCACATGCATAAATGGAATCTAGGTGGGGCCTACTGTTTTAGTTTGACAAAAAATATTTTAACTCATAAACAAAAAACCAAATTAAATTCCGATTGCACCATTAAATTCGTCTCAATAAATCCTTCAAAACTAGATCCCACATGGATACATTCAGATAAAGAGACAAGTGGACCCCATAGTAGATAGAGGATGATATAAAGGATAGATGGATACGGGAGAATTAAGTATAAAAGAGAGAATCTTGATGACCAGGATGTATAGAGTATGAAAATAGAGGAATATGAGTGCGGATAGCCTTATCCGCTTCCTCGCCTCAATCGTGGCCTAACTTCGTAGTCACCCTCCGAGAGTGTTCTCTGCATCAGCTTCTTCCGTTCGTGTAGATCCGGACACTTTATCATGTACGTATACAATTTAAATGTGTCTTGATTATATAAGAGACTGAAAGAATCTTTATTCAACGGCTTAGTTATATTTTGCATAATTGGCCCTTGTTAATTAAGTAAACGAACCCTTTTTTTAGCCGCGGTAGCTCTGTCATCCGTTTCAGGACTACTCTGCCTCATATGCGATGAGCAACTTTCCTCGGTCGTCAGACTCATCCTGAAAGGCTGCCGAGACTTCAATTCTTTTGTCCCTAATTGTTAGCATATACTACACCTGCCTCATCCTCGGCGGACACCTGCATCGACGCAAGTCGAGCAAGCGAACAGACGTTCTTACTGTGGATTGAGGACGTGACACGCAGCCACGACATGTAGCTCCTCCGTGTTGCAGCTGTCCCTGTGCATCAACATACATATGACGCAGAAACTGCAGTCCGCAAGTTCTCTCCACTGCCCAATGCGCCGCTGAATAAGCTATGCTTACTCTAGTTGGATCAGTGAATGAAGGTCAACGAAACTGGCTTGCGCCAGCCTCGAGTGATAATCTGCAAAAGTGAAGTCTATAAGAGGGATCAGCATTGTTAGGGCAGGCGTCACGCAGGACAAGCATCAGAATGTCCCAAAAAGGTGCATCAGCGGCCTGATTGACAAGGAAACATCGTGTACTCCAGCTCGGGCATCAATCAATCTGCATATCTCGTTCATCAGAAGTTAGTAATAGCAAACGGTGAAATCAACACCAAAAAATACCATCACCAGAATGATGCCGAACAGCCAATCATTTCCATTAGACCTGACTTTCACCTTGATAGGCAGACACGATGTTTGCAGCGCCCTTCAAGGAACTGTCAACTGTTAACTCCAGAGTTCAGAACATCCAACGCTCCAGGCCATGCACACTTCAAGCTACGATTGGAACAACCTCGCTCTCTTTGGCTAACAATAGAATACACTCCAGACATTGATCGGAATAGTCTAGCTCTCTTTGGCTAATTGTAGGTTAATGTTCGCTGGGGGCTCGAGAACAGAAAATTAGTAGGGTTCCCTAGGAGCCCAACCATCTGACACATCAGTTTTGCATAAACCCCATCAGATAGGTTAGTTCTGTTCCCCAAGATTTTGATATGGACCTGTTGGTCAGTTCAAGCATTAGGGCCCTAATATACTTACCTCGTATGATATTTACATGATCTGCTAAGTGCTAACTTTGTTTATCCATCAAAGGGAAACTGGGTGTCGTCTTCTGCCACTTTAAAATGTTGAGGATGGCTACCAGAGCAATAAAGATGCCACATTCTCAAATATGCCCTGTCCAGATTCCTTACCTGCAAAATTTTAAAACCAAACTAAAATTACTCACTCTGAATGTAATGGTGCTGAGCGGAAACAGGGTTGAAATTTTACCCATCGGGATGTATCAAACAAAGGACAGGTCATCCGAACAGCCTTGAGCCTGTTTGTAAGAGCTTGAAGTTTTGATGGATTCGTGGCTAAAAATACAGCCTTTTCTTCATATTCTTTTAGGCTGAATAACAGCAAAAATCCAGTTAACAATTAACAAATTCAACGATGAGAGAAATGTACGGTTTTATTAGATGTGAAGTCTAACCTATTGACTATCATCTCTTCCCCAACTCCAGTAGCTAGACAGAGTGAACCTGCAACCCTTGTTGCCATTTTCTGCAGAGGAAGAGTAATCATTGGAAGGCCAGCCCATAGTACATCTGTACCAGTAGTGTGGCCATTACACAATGGACTGTTCATCCAACAGTTCTAAAGTTAGAGATCCGCAAAGAAAGCAAAATATGATGAGCAAGTGTGGATAGTTTTAGTTTACGTGTCGAGAAAGAGATCCGCCAAGCCACTGCGCCTTATATGCTCAGTTTTTGCAGCAACATCTGTAAATATTATTTGATCTGCCCTTACTCCTTTTGAAATTGCATCTGTCAGAAGTGCAAAGTTAGGAAAATGCTGGTGGGAAGGCATAATCTGCAAAAGTGAGAAAATTATGGGTGGGATATTACATGCACGCAATCTCCTCTCTCCAGCAGCTGGAAATCTCAATAGCCACAAGACACTGTTTGGCACACGCTTGAGAACATTGCACCTGATTTTTTTGACAAAATAAATATAGGCGAGGCTAAGAAGACGACATACTAGTACCTCTGATAAACAAGATTGGTATATTATTTACTACTATTTTCTACCATCCAACAGAGGGAAAGTCACATTACATTTTAATCCTTGACTATCTATATATTTATGCATATTTTTATTGGATACATGAGGAACATATATGCAATTTAATCAAAAAATAATTCTTTAGAATTATAATTTAGTTGGTTTTACATATATGCTGCCTTTTGAACTACTGGTTAAAGTTTCCTTTGAGAAACATGTCAACTCATAAGATTTGATTGAACCTACATGAAATGCATACTGGCTGTAAGACATAATATGGATTTACCAGGTGCTGAATATATCTGGGTCCATCTTGTACAGCTGATTGAAGCATGCAAAAACAAATTTGTCCTCCGGCAGGCCATAGTCGGCTCGTTTGTGTGGGCAAGCTGGATCAAGAGCTTCTTGATTTTTCTATATCAAAGCAATAGACATTAGGAATATAAAGCAGAATTAATGCAAATCTTATTCAATTCAATTGTTTCATACGCAGCATTAAGTTTGGTACTCCAGCATTTCTTCATCTTATAAGGCATTTTCAAAGTAAATTTCCCCTGGCAAATATGATATGATACAATACATACCTGTTTATAATCATTCACAAAGTAACTATGAGGAAGGTGGACAAGCTTTTCTGAGTATATATGAGAATATTTCAATGGAGAGACAAACTGCAATAACAAGGAATTTAGAGTTAATATGAAGGAAAAAAAGGGCCTTGCCACTCGAATAAGCTAGGGCACAAGATTTCAATATTTTACCTCATCAGTAATTAAATAATCAATATAACTAGCACCAGTAGTTGAAGGAAATCCCATGTAAGAAACCTGGATTGGAGCAGGTCGCATCGCGAAAATTTCATTCCTTGCACCCTGAAACAACATACAAAATAATTGCAAAGAGTAAAAAAAGCACTGAGAAAAATGAATGAACACCTCACTTCGATATTACGATGTTAAAGTGCTTCAAGTTCGCCCTTCGTTGTGTGCTTTCTAGCGTGCTCTGTCCCAAATTTCAATATCTGTAATATAAATCGCTGATCTTGTACTCGATAATTGTGTAAGCCTAGGCTTACTATGACTGTTGCTAACGCTTGCTTTCCTCTGAATGTGTGTGTGTGTGTGTGTGTGAGAGAGAGAGAGAGAGAGAGCATCATGACTTTGATTACACAGGTGGGTTTTACGTGGATAAAAAAAAAAAAAACTCAGTTACAATTTACAAACTAGTACCTTGAATTAAGAGTTGAATTGCTGAATAGTTCACAGTTCTAATGCTATCCTTCAGAATAGTTTATGAATTAAGTATGACTGTTCACACATTTTCAAGATTAATCAAAAAAAATTGGAATAGTAAAGTACCGAATTATGATTCTTATTAGATATCTTATATGCAAATGGGAAATTGTACCAATTTGGTGGGTGGGTGTGTGTGGGGGGGGGGGTGGCGCGGTGCAGAAAACGTAAAGCTCAGCACGGTACAATGGAATCAATAATAAACCAAAAAAAATAAAACATGGGAAAAAAAGGCAATATGTACATTGAATTAAAACGGAACGCTGATCAATTGTCCCAGTAAATATACATGTGTACTACCTTTGTATATCCATTAAGATTGATAAGAATTTGTATCTTATCTTCATTGATAACTTTAGCAATCATATCAGATGGCATTGCTGACACATCAGTGAAATGCTCGGCTTCACCCTTAACACGTTGCCTCCATTCAGTACCATCATCTCGACTCAATGCATAACAGAAAACCTGAAGAATTATTCATAAATAACAATTTATCCTTCAACAGAACTCTTGCAAAGAATATAAACAAATATATCAACATGGAAGGGCAAAAGACTGAGCAACCTCTATGATGTCTTTGTTGTGCATTCCAAATACAGATCCCATGAGATGAGACAAAGGATGATTGCCAAAGTCACTACTCACATATCTAAAAACCAAATGAACAAACAGGATTTAGTCAGAGACCAATGACGCATATGTCAGAGCAATTTATGTAGCAAAGGAAGATAATTTACCCAATCCTAAGCCGAGAAGTTCTGTCATCAGCCTTTATAGGAGTACGAGAGGGGTGTGTGAATGCAGAAAGACCAAAACGCAATGTAACCAAAGAGTAGTGATCTGCATATTTTTTACTAAAATAAAAAAGTCAAAACATTGTTATTTGCAACATGTGGTTTTCAAATTACCATTAATTCACTCATAAAGATAACAGAGGTCAATACAGAAAAGAAGTCTCACCTGATTTCCAGTGCAAGAAGTGGATCAATGGGGAATGCCATGGCATGGAATGGTTGCACACTTGGGAGAAAGGACATCTGGAACAATGGTCAAATACAATCACAGATTAAGAAATCATTCCTTAAGGCAAATATATGAAGAAAACAGATAAACAAGGAAGGCATAAAAAGATCATGCCTGTATTTGCTGCCTGATAATCCCCTCTACCTTGATGAACTTCTCTTCTCTGTCATCCCAATCACATACGCACTACAAAAATTGTAAATCAAGGTTCTCATGATAATAAGAACCTTTTTTTTTTTCTCGAACACGATAATAAGAATTCTAGGTATGCAATGAAAATCATTTTGTCACAACAAATTGTGTCCAGTCATATCTAAGCTTAGTACACCAACCAAATTCACATGATCACTAGAATAATTCCTACCTTTTCTAATGAAAAAATTATTCCTCTTTATCATTAGTTATAATAGAAGACTGTGCATGCTGGATAAAGGGAGTAATGGTGTGGCAAACATTTTACCGCACCTGTAGAGTGTGCAAGAGATTACAGGTAACTTCTGGAAAATCTGGGCGTAATTGCAAGGCCTGCTTGTAACTAACAATTGCTGACTCCAGTAGGCCCCTGGAAATGATGGTGCAAGATGACAACATATAAACATAATGTGTATGGCTCATCATATGAATTAAGCGTACATTCCACTTGCGATAATTGAGATAGGAACTGCTTTACGTGTCTTTATACGCATATGCCAAGTTTGCATGAGCTTCAGCCATAGTTGGTCTAATAGCAACAGCCTGCATATAGTCTTGAATTGCTTCACTGACCCTGCCTGCTTCTTTCAATGTATTCCCTCTATTAACAAGACTGTCCGCAGCCAAAGGATCAACACGGAGTACTTCATTATAACATGCTATGGCATTATCATAGCTTCCCTATTTCAACAATAAGAAAAATTATGGTGACGTTTTAGGTGAAAACTGTTCTGTACACACAAGACAATGTTCAAGAATTGCATGTTAAACAAAAGTACGTTCCTAGCTAGTTATTTAAGCAGTTCAATAGCACAAGTACCTGATGTTTATAAATCATTGCTAAATTGTTGTAAGGTGCAGATAATACAGTAGTAACTGCAAGCGCTGCCATGAAATGTGAAGCAGCTACGTCCAGCATGCTCCTGCAAATAATTCCAAAGTATAACTCTTTGAACAATCCAAATAAATTATCACATCCTAACAATAATCACCTCTCCATATAAACATTGCCAAGGTTTGTCAGAGCTTGAGGATGATTAGGTTGAAGAGCAAGGCATGTCTGCAAACACCAAAGTTCACATGACAGACTGAATTTACATTAGGATTAACATGAAAACATAAATAAAAATGAAGAGATTCATGGCAACCTGGTAGCAACAGATCGCTTCATCGCATTTTCCAGATTCTTTTAAAGCATTTCCCTTCGAGTGGAATACAAAACATATCAAGTGTCATGCTTAGATGAATGACAAAAGAAGTGAGGGTCTAAAAGCATAGGTGAATGTCAAAACGAACCAGATTATTGTATGCTTCAACATATGATGGGTTGCAATTAGTGGCATGCCTGTAGCTTAAAATAGCAAGATCCAGTTGGCCTTGTTCATAGTATGCATCGCCAAGACTACCTGCATACAGAGAGCATCATCAAGACAAACACACAAACCTGATAACTGCAAAATCCTAAGAAATAATCTTGAATTGAACCAAATAACAATATCCTGTTGTTAGGGAAAAGAGTTAACCCATTGCATCATATAGAGTGACTATTATCCCAGAAGTCAAGTTTCAGTTGCTAATTAATGGTAACTTATTTTTTCTTAGCTAATATGAACCACATGGTAAATCTAAGTTACTGTTTTCTTAGTTAATATCAACCACAGAGCAAATCTACACTCACCATAAGCTAATGCATTTTGTGGCCATGCCTGTGCTGCATTCTGGTAACATATAATTGCATCCTGACACATTCCGACAGCCTAAAAGGCAATGTTTCCCACAAAGAATGAGAAAGATATTTCCATCCGAAGGCAGCATCGAAGATAAACGGAATAGTATACCTTGTAAAGATTGCCCAAGTTCATATGGGCATCATAAAATGACGGCTTGAATTTGATTGCTTCCTTACGATGTAAAAAAAAATCTTAAGTGAGAATGATGTTGCACCAGTGATTCCTCAGAGAAAAAAAGGTAGCAGTTACACTAAAGAGAATTAAAAAAAAAAAAACTTCCATATCTTACACAAGAGTCCACATGGCTTAGAAACTCGAATTTTAAAAATTATTTAGAAATGTTTCCTTGATGATCCTATGGACCAACTCACGATAAAACAGTGATATATAGTTCTAAGGAGAAGCTATGCAGTCAAACATCTATTACAGGAACTCAGGAAGCAATGTCAAGTCAGTGCAGAATACACACCTTATAGTAGAAAGCTGCCTTATTGAAATCTCCCCATTGCATGAAAAGTCCAGCAATATTGCACCATGCACTTGCACAACTAGGCAATATGCTTACAGCATCTCTAAAGCAATTGTATGCCTACACCAGATGGAAATTGCATCAACCTCCAAATTATTCTGCACGCTAGTCTCATTGATAGGTGTGAAGTAGACAAATAGTATTACATTGGAACTTATTCAAGGAAGAATACCAAACAAATGTGCAATTTTCATTTTGGACTAAACTGTAAACATAATATTAGCAACAAATAAGACCTTTTTGAGTTTGTTGAACTGGACTGAAACAATGTAAATAGTCCAATATGGTGCTTGGTTATTCCATTATTTCAACCATAATCTGTCAAGATGCTAATGAAAATTAAGGTGTCATTGACCATGAAAACAATGTCAGGCCAGTAGTGTATAAAATAACTGATTTATCAATACACAAGTACACCGCAGCAGTATACTTGGTATGAAATGGTGGTTTACAGATGCTTTCCCCTCAGCGGGTGCCGGGTGTGCCCTCCTTGGAAGAATTGTGTTCAGACCACATGATGCCGTTGATGACCAGGTTCAAATCTCTAAATTCCATCATCATTTTAGGGGCATGGTCCCTTTGGAATCTCTGCAATTGTTTGTCTTTGATGGGGTGCACTGGATGTTAGAGCTCTCTTGTCAGTCAGTGAAGAGATGAGATTTTCAGGCCTGCCTGGAGCAAAGAGTAATTCATATCTAACTGCCCCATCGCAGGCTTTGGTCTAAACCATATCTCTGGTTGTGATCGTTTTTGCTTTCCGTATCATAGTTCCTAGAGTCAGTGGTGAGTTGGGTCTGTGTTTGTGTACTTTTTGTATAGGTTCTATTACCCCTTTTATCTTATTACAAAGATACACAGCTCTCCTGCTTGATTGATAAAAACAAATTGAAATGGAGAACAATTGCATGGTAACGAAGAAAACCAATTTGATACAGATTGGTTAACCTTCTTAATTGAGTAGCAGAGTTCCTGCCTTTTACTTTAAAAAAATACAGATTGGTTAATAATGTCATGGGCAGATGAGTTTTATTTTGTTTCCCCACTTACATCTCTGTATGATCCTTGTGCATTCAACACGTCGCCAAGATTGCAATAGGCGTCAACCTATATTTGTAATGTGATCAATAAAAATAAGAAGATCTGGTTAATTTTGGAGATTTGATTCACTAGCATTCAATTAAAAAAAGTGACTGTCAATTACCAAACGAGGATTTAGTGCAAGCACCTGATGACAACATGTGCTTGCCTTGATGAGATTTCCTTTTCGAGTATAAGCATTCGCTAAGTTTGAGAATGCATCAGCAAAGGTGGGTCGGAGCTGCAAAGGATAGTGTAGAGTTAGTCTGAAATCATTAAAAATAATGAAGTGAAAAAAACATGTATGAGTGTGCTTTCCTATGAACCCCGTCACTACCACCTTCAATTCACACGCATCTTGTTTGTCATCCCCTTTGTTTGTGAATGGCACGATCTATATGCAAGGGAAAATAACAAAAAATGTACTTAGGCATGAAAAAACACATAACCTGAATTGCATGTGACCATAGCTGAAAAAACTGAATGGCACGATCTATATCGCCTTTTCTCCTGCAAGGCCGTGAAAAAATAACGCAAGGAAAATAATATAAAAAAATATATTTTTCCACTCAAAATGTACTTAGGCATGCTGAAAAATATATATATAAAAAAAACAAAATATATAATAAACATAATTTTTTCCTTCCGGCACATTACTACACAGCTTTTCCAAGGAGGAAATAGCCTCACCCTTTTCCATGCATTCGCCATGTTGTTGAAGCACTCCGGAAAATTGGGCTGGATTGCAACAGCCTCCTCGTTCTTTGCAATGCACATGTCAAACTCCCGCAGCTAAACAAATTATTATTTAACAGAAAAGGCGTCAATACCCAAGTATACAACGCACTGAGCACACAGAGAAGAAGGTATGACCCTGAATTTCGCTGAAAAAAACCTGGAAATAGACGGCGCCGAGCAGCAGGAGGTTCTCCAAGAGCCAGGGGTTCTCCCTGTAAATGGCATTGCTCTGTTCAAGTGCCGCTCTGAAATCCCCTGCGTTGTAACTCCGTTGCGCGATGTCGAGCCGTGCGCGTTCATTAACTGAACCCAACCAAAAAAAAAACCCAGCAACTGATCATTTCACACCACGAAATTAATTCAGACAGAACGGAAGCGTCTAGTAGCGGCCCGAACCTTGGAGTGGGTTCAGTATGTGGGCATCGATCGCCGCGGCGAGCTGCTGCGGCCGCGGGTAGGGTGGAAGGGGCGGGTAGGGCGCGTGCTGTTCCTCCTCCGCTGCCACGGCGCCGCAAATGGAGAGCATCGCCGCGCTCGGATAGCGGACCGGAGCTTCTGGAAGGTCCGCCGAACCCTAACTCCCGTCGTCGAGCCTCCGCGTGCGCGCCCGCCGTACGGGACGAACGAGACTGGAGATGGATGAGTCACGCGTCACGCGTTTCTGTTCTGTGGAGACGATAGATGATGGCGGTGGCTTTCTCTCAGACGGTCGCACTCGCACTCGTGGAGTCGTCGTGGTCGTGGGGGCGAATTTGGGAAACGCGTTGGGGGGGGTGTGTTTTTGGACGGAGGGGATGTGTTCCATTCCATCTTACGAGCTGGGCTATTTGATGGGCCTGTTTTGCCATTGTTCGTTTGGGCTGGCCGCATTGGGACGAGGATAAATTGGGCCTAAATAAATGACGCGAGAGAATCTGATACGCCCATACTAGTCGCTACTTCGAGGCGAGCCCGTTATTATGGATAATGGATTCCTTTCCTTTTCCGGTTTTCCCAGTTCAGCTATTTCATCATTCTTTTTCCTCCAGAGTCCAGACTGATGATGACTGAGTTGTGAGATGATGAATGAAACGGAGGCCATGTTGACTTGGGTCTGCAGTCTGCACGCACCTTTTTTCTTCTCCTTTTTGATGAGGGTGATCGTGCACCGCCGTGTAATATGTGCTAGGCTGCATCTATCACCCATCTTTTATTAGTTGATGAAGTGCGGGCCTAGTTCCATCCATGATCCATCAACGCGCAACGGCGTAGCGCAAGTACCTGTGTACTTGTGTTGGGTTTATTTCAGGTTAATGCCAAAGCTGTTTATTATTGATATGATTGCAGTACCTGCATGCTTCTTTTTTCAACAGTAAGGTCCCGTGGGATAGTGCGGAATTTTTTTTCTTTGTTTTCCTCTTTGTGTGTGTGTGCGTGTGTTGTTTTTTGTTACAGTTAACTGGTTCCTATTGTTTTTGTACTATTTATATAAAATTTCTAATGGATACAAAATGTTGTGTTATTTATTGTTTATATCTAGTTGTGCACAAAAGACATGGTAAGAAGGTTTAATTAATTTATATGATGATATCTCAAACAAAAACGAGACAACAAATCTGACGAATTTTCCATCTGGACCTGGCTAGATGCTCGATTACAGTCTAGGCCACGTGAACCGACAGCTGTGTAGGCTTTGTAGGCTAACCCAGATGCTCTACTACTCTACTCCAAGTACAGTACAGCTACAACACAAGCCGAGCCGCGGTCCTGTACTACTGTACTACGTGCACCGAAGTACACCGAAACCGGCAGCGGAGCGCGATGGTCGATAGGTCTCGTAGACCAACTCCCTCCATTGGGTCTCGTAGACCAGACCAGAGCAGACTCAGCAGAGCACCTAGCCACTGTAGGCGTGTGCATGCGGCCACTGCATGGAGCCAATCCTAGCCCTGCACGCCGGCCCGAGCCCGAGTTGTGTCGCAGGGGCAGGCCACGAAAGCCACACCGCACATGTCGGGCGCAGCACAGGGACGACCCCTCCCATCCATCCCCATCCGTCCCGACGTCCCGTCGCCAATCCGACCGATCTGATGCGTCGTGTGTGTCCCGGATCCCTGTCACGTCCTCGCGAGCCGAGCCACCACCGCCTTCGCCGCCGCCGCGTCCGCTCCGCCCCGACCCGACCCTGATTCCTCACACGAGGGCAAGGCAAGCCGGCCCCGTGGCCGCGTCCGCGCGGCACAACCCCATCCCACGGACCGCGGAGTCCATCGCCATCCGCACCGCACCCGTCTCGTTTCGTGTCCGCCCGCGCGCTCCGTGCGGGACGTGCCGTGCAGGACCGCAGGCCGTGCGCGTCCTACGCGCGCCACCGCACGAACGGCCGCACGAGGGGTGGTGGTGCTGGCTGACCGATGATCGCGACCTGCACGGCGTGGCTGCGAGGATCGCGCACGGGACGGGACACCCGGCCGGGGGGGGGGGGGGTGGTGGTCGTGTCAACGGGAGCAGAGCACGAACATCATCAGGACAGGATCGAGCCGCGCGCGTACGTTACGTTTACTGCGGCACACGGAGGCGGTGAGCATTTGTCCCTCGTCGGCCGTGGTGACACGCACACATGGCCGGGGGGCCACGGGCGGGCGCGCGCAGCCGGGCTGATAGGCACGTACCAACGCACCCAGGCCACTGGAACAGGAGCCTGCAGGAGGGCCACTCCTGTTCCTCATCTTCCTTCCCTCACCCCGTCACCCCACACCCAGGATAGATAAGGGCACTTGTCGACCTCCCACTCGCCCTGTAGTCCTCCTGCCTGCACCATAGAAACTGCACAAGAAATCACAATTCACAAAATGATGGCCATGGTAGTAAGTGGAGTACTAGTATGTCAGATGCGATTTGCCTATGCTTTTCCTTCAATCAAAATAAAAAAAAAAAGAGGGGGTTTTTGGGTCAGGCTGGAGACTGACGGCATCTGCATTCGTACGAACGACGGTGTGGACTGGGTTTTTGGGTTGGACGCGCAATAATCGGTCTGTGTACCTGTCCGAAGAACGATGGGCGAGACACGAGAGAGAGTCTACCTATACCTGCCGATGGGGATTTGCGGCAACGCGGACGGGTCACCAGCCACAGCCCACAGGGCCAAGGCATGATGCATGCAGATGCAGAGCCGGCGACTGTGTGTGCCCCCGCCCCGCCTCGCGCGCTTGCTTATGTCGGGTGGGCAATGAGATGGGCACGGATTAGGAGGGGGATCTCCATCACGCCAACTGCGAGCCAGTGCTGCTTGCTGCTGCTGGTATGCATGCCTGGTTGCAGTTGCCAGTTGCAGTGCAGGGCCCTCTTCCTCTCGCCGATCGATGGCCTAAACCTGAACCTGACATGCCTCCCTCTTTGTCTCGTGGGCCACTAATCATGGTTTCAGTCTTTCAGTGCGCGCAATGCAATGTCGGAAATCTTTGCGTTGCGGCTCCGGTTTGGATATTCTGATGAAACAAATAGAGCGAGGCTAATTGTGGTAGTAGTTAAGGAGGCTCGTAGTAGGGCTACAGAGGTCAACAAGTGGCTTCACTTGATCTTGGTTTTCATGATTGCATTGCATGGCCGATGCAAAAGCTGGAACGGATATGGACAGTTCAAGCCCTTTCTTTTTTTGCATGTACTGTACGCAGGCTAGTAGCAGTAGTAAAGATTCAGACTCGGCTTCACAGCCTCGCCCAATATTTTTTCATGTCAACGGCTATGCTATGCAGTCCAGTCGTCTGGTGCTATCTATCCGTCGGCTCTGAAAGGACGCGTCAGGCTCAAGGGGCACCAGATAGACGTGTCGTAGTATGATGAACGGAATTTTGATGTAATGTCAGATGAGGATTTTGATGCAATGTCAGATGAACGGATTTTGATATATATAATGTCAGTGCTGCTACTACTCTACTCACACTGTATAGCGGTCATCTTATTGAAACGCTGACAGTGATGCTGATGCCGAAATATGGTGTTCAAAGTTTTCATTTCGTGCCGCGGTTGGCGCGGACCTTAATTTTCCAGGAATATGATGTCCAGATCTGGGCCAGCTGGTGATTCACATATCTCACACAGCCAAAAATAAAAAAACAAACAAACAAAAGGGGAGGCATTTGACTTGCGGTTGTGGTTGCGATCGCATCACATCCCCTTTGTAATGCCGCATTTTCGCGGCAGGTGACGCACTAGCCTTGGCTTCAAAGCTAACAGAAAATCACGCCTCGCTCGTCCCAGCTCCAGTTGCAGCCTCTCGACATGGAAAGACGACGAGGCCCACTTCTTACCAATCCAGTCCATGCACCAGAAAATCTGTTCGTATCAGTTTGTGTATCTCTTCTCGCCCGTGGTCCTCTCTCAGAAACCATGCGATAGTAAAAAAACCATCTTTTACTTACCGGCGCTGGATATTTTCTCTGCAATTAATTAACACAAAAGGTCAATGTTTTTGCTCGTGACATAGCCATGATCGATCTCGGAAGGAAGCGACGGCTGTTGTTCATGGCGGCCCACGATCTCGCTCGCTAGCTGAGCAAGACGCACTGAGCAATGGCCACGGAGAAGAACTCCTGCGAACACAAGGTTTATATTTGTGGTTCAGTTGTGATGATGAGTGATTGATTTAACTACTAGCATCTCGGATGGGGTGCTACTGACGGTGGTGAAAGCCACGAGTTCCACATGTGCCTTGACTTGTGTTGTGCGGGTGTCGAGCATGGAGGCGGTGGCCGGCGGCGAGGTGAAGGTCAAGTGATGGCGGGGCAGCGCCGAATGGGCCGGGGAGCGGTGAAAGGGCGGGACGATCGAGACTTAGGCGAGGGACCCGGAATCGCCGGGTGGGATCGCGTTGCCGGCACTTGGCCGACAAGTGCAAGGGCGTGGGCGGTTTGTTGGTTTAGGCCTTAAAACCAACGGAGGCGGGTTTCGGTGATTTGGGCCTCAAAACCACCCGGCGAGGTTTTTCGGGTTGAGCCTCAAAACCCGGGCGGAGGTCCCGAGGCGGACCGGGACGGCACGTGGCGGCATCGGGGAGTTCGCGTCGGCGAAGCTCTTACCGAGTGAGGCGCGGTGGCCGTCGGATCAAAATATCTATCCGGCTCGGTGGAGTTGTACTACAATGTCCTTGGGCTAGGTAGTACGCTCGGTGTCATGTAAGAGCAAAACTGGAATTTGAAATAAGCCCCCGGTCGATAAGTATGGTGAGGGGAGCTCTCTTACCCCTTCACCTCCTCATTTGCTCATTTTCCTCATTTTCTAAGTTTTCCTCCCTCTAGTGTGCTTGAGTGTGAGAGGTCCACTAATTCCATCAATTAGTGTATAAGAACTCAGATTACTCATGGGAAAGGAGGTCCCGAATCCTCCTTGTCTCCTCGTGGGGTTAGATTGATATGTTGATTCGCGTTTTGATTGTTGTTCATCGCGTTCTTCGTTTCTCTTCTTCTACCCCTCTTGTTCCCGAGTTGATTTCTTGAGTTGTGATCCATCTTAGCGCATGCCACTTGTTTCTACTTGATCCTTGCTGTGAGAAGATCCTTTCCACTGAAGGATTTCATCCGATTCCTCACGAGCACATAGATCGGGTCGAATCAAGGTGCAAGGGCGTTTTTAGTGGTGTTCTTCGTTCCCCTTCGATTTCTCGTTGATTGGCTCTAAATTGGGCGATGACCTCTTAGAGGTAGCTCCCCTTCGTCTTGTGATCATGCTCGCCAAGTTTCGTGACAGTTGGTGAAGATTTGGGCCACAAATCGAAAGATCGAAGCGAGGAGGCGATTTTCGGGGCGTTGTTCTTGTTTCGGGTCGCGCCAACCGGAAGTTCTGGTCATCCACCGAAAGTTCCGGTCCAAGTTTTGTTTTGGTTTTTGCGTTGTTTTTGCTTGGGGGCGCTTTGATCGGAAGTTCGGTCTCCGGCCAGGAAGTTACGGTCCCCCGACCGTAAGTTCGGTGCCCGACCGGAAGTTCTAGTCGGGACGAGGAAGTTACGGTGGAGGCCGACAGGAAGTTCGGTGAAACTTCCGGTCCCTCACCGAAAGTTCGGTCCAACTTCCTGGTCCGCAATTTTTTATTTGTTTCTTCTCATTTCTTCGAGGGCTTGTCTTTGGACTTTCTCGATAGTCCCGCTGTGCCTTTAGGACATCTCCTAAGGTATCCAGCCACTCATTGGCTCAAGGATTTATCGGCCGCGTGTGAGTTCATTTTGGGGGTTAAATTTGGGGCACTTGGTCAAAAGTTTCGAAAGAAATTTTAGGCTCCCATTCACCCCCCTCTGATCGCCACTCTCGGTCCTTCAACTCCTCTACGGGACACATCACGTTGCTCCGTCGTCCTCTCCTCTCTGTGCCGTTTATAAATGTGTATCATCCCTGTACGCCTCACCTTTCCTCTGTCTCTCCTCCAGGTCGCAGAACAATCATCCCCAGTGACTTACGATCTTGTCGCACTTATTTTGCTGCAAATTTACAGCTCATGCTGCTGGCTTTCCATCCATTGCATTGCATCTGGTCAGGAATAGCAGCCGCAGCACCAGTGTTCCCAGTAATGACAGGGTTTTTTTTTTTTTTTTTGGAGCAGAGTAATCCGGCTGTGTCAGCAATAAGCAAGCATTGCTCTGATCTGATGTTGTAGCGTGTAATTTATTCATGATTTTTTGGTGACGGCTCAGGCTGAGCTATATCCTGCACAAGATCGTCGGGCCAGGCTCGAGAAAGCGAGAGATCAGAACAACTCGCTCCGCTGATTCCGTTCTGCGCGTGATCACAGCCTGGATGATTTGGACGCACTGAAGTGGATTGGTAGCTCCAATTCTTAACTACATAACGACTAAAGATAGGGATCTTTTTCTCTTTTTAAATTTTTTTTTCGACGTAGGTATAGACGAGCTGAAGCAGCATAGCATCATCGCACTGAATGCTGATGCATGTTGTACGCCTGGCATAGTAGCATCTCTGCCCAAAAAAAAAAAAAAAAAAAAAAAAAACAGAAATAAAAACAGACTGAAAATAATTCGAAAGGGTCCTCAGCTACTAGCCCCAGGCCCTAGTGCTGTCCCTTTCTCCGGGTACTTATCATACAGCTAAAAAGCACCCACAAATCCACTCCCAGCACAAGTTGCTTGTTCCTTCTGTCCATGTCCTTTTTACACGATCCCACTTCTTGGCTGAATTTATTCTAGAACCAAGAAAAAAAATCCTGGCTCCTGAGCTAAACAGCAACAGCTTAGAACAATTCCATGCCATTGGCAAGATGCCGGTATCATAATTAAGAGTCTACGATGATTCATTCAGGAGCGGGGATTTCAGCTCATGGAGATCAGGAATTACAGAAATTGGGATCTTAAATACATATATCAGCTACAAATATAATGGCAATACAAATGATATTACAGGTCTTCTTCCCTCTCGCTTGAGAGGACAAGGGTCCGATTGAGAATATACTGGGACGCACCGCATTTCGCTGCGGGCGATCTTGCAGCTAAAACAGGCAATGGGGCGGGCGATCCTGCAGCTAAAAACAGGCGATGGGGTGGTGTGACCAACCGCCACCATGGTGATCTTCACATCTTGTTCAAAGAATCATTACACCAGGGGGAAAATTAGAAGCTAAAAAACACTGCTAGGGCCCAACGTTGTTAGGTTGAATCTCAGAGTGCTTCCGCTGCAAGCTGTCCTCTCTTCTGTATATACAGGGGCGTCGAGCTTTGGACTGAATTTCAGCTATGTCAAAGCTCCATTTTCATGTGAACTGTTTGCAATGATCCTGGTGAATGGTAATCGATATCAGAGCTCATATATAGCGATGTTTGTCAATAAGATATTGGACTATAGGATTCTGAATTTTTTTTTCATACCGTTGTAGCTATTCGAAGAGGTGGGAGCGATCTCCTGACTTTGCCCGATATCCATGTGAACTACGCTTTGAAGGTCGTCTTGCCAGAAAGTCCCGACCTGTGACGTATTGATGTTTCATCCTCAGTGTCATTGCATATGAATATGATCTAGGCTTAAGAGTCAAGACAGTGGTTGCATTTTTACCTGAGACGCCGCATCACTAACTCCGTTGAGGAAAGGATGTTGCGAATTCATTGGCCGGCAAAATGCCGGATCAAGTGGGTGCATAGAACTCTGGGTGTCCATGCCATTGGTTAGGCTGCAACCTAGAGGGTTCCCCTGGTGAGGCTGGTTAAGGTATGGTAGTGGTGCACCTGAGGTCTCCAGCGGAAAATGCGAGTTCTGCAGCGGGCCACAGGACTGGTGTATCTGATTACAAACAGAATAGGAATATGAGAGGGTGAAATGCTCCATTCCCTCAATACCAGGAACCAAACATAGTAATGTGAACGATCATATATGCGGTTCCTCACATCTTTAGGAAGGAGGTTAGGCAGGTTGTTGAAGTCCAGCTGGGGATTCACAGTGGCCAATTTCATGGACAGAAACTGCAAAATGGATGTGAAAGGAAAGGTTTTCAGATAGAACACATCGACCCTTGTTCCATTCTAAAACGGCAAAAACCTGCAGTTTCAGTCATTCCAGCTGTGAATTGACAGTGGAAATATACCTCGACTTGCCGTTGCAAGGACTGCACGTAGTTTATGATTTCATCGAGCATGACTGCCTTGCCAACCACCTGAAACGAGTAACATTTCCCAAATTCAAATCTGAGCACACCAAACTACTCGAGTGCCAGCAAGTGCCTGATATCAACTGCGTGCGTACCTTATTGCAACCCGGGACAAGATCCTGCAGCAGCTTCATCCGCTGGCTGATCTTTTCCCTTCTCACCTGAATTGTTCACAAGAAACGAGAAAAACTCAACACACAAGTCTACAGCGAGCAAGGATGATCGCAAGAAAGAACAATGCAATTGAGGCTCAGGGAACTGTACCCTCTCCGCGAGGCTGTGGCTGTCTGTCGCCTCACCGCGCCTCGCCCGGACATGGATGTAATCCTTGGGCGGCTCGGGAGGCCTCGTTGTGCTGTCCTTCCCCTGCTTCTTGCCACCATTCTCGCTATTGCTCTGCGCGGCCTTGCCCTTGGTGGAGTTGTCCTCCGCGCCATTGCTCTCGTCCGTCGATTTGCACCGCTTCCCACTGGATTCCTCCTGTAAAACGCCCCCAGGATGAAATCTTTTGCCTCAAACCTGAACCGCGCGGGGAATTGGGGAACCAAAGCAAACCCAATTGTGCACGTACCTTCGCGAGATCCTTGGCGGCGGTGGACCCGGGGCCGTCCTTGCCTTTCCCCTTTCCGCTAGCCTTCCGTTTCTTTGCATTGCCATCGGAAGGCCCCTTGAGCGCCATCTCCGCGCTGGCGGACGCCGGATCGGACACCGACGACTCGTCCCGGCCGTTCCCGAGCTCCAGCTCCTTCAATGCGCTGATGGGGCCGGCGTCCGGGAGGCCAAACTGTCCCGGGACGGCGCCGCCATAGCCACTTCCACCGGGGCGGCCGTCAAAGCCGGAGAGCCTCGCCGCGCGCTCGGCGAAGCCTGGGTCGGCGAGGAACTGGTCTAGATGGCCCATCGGCATCAAGTTCTCGAGGATTGGCAGACCGCCGGGAGCCGCGCCACCGACCTGCGGCGGTGGGTAGTGGTGGAACTGGCCCATCATGGAGAGGTTGAGCTTGGGCGGCGAGCTGAGCGGAGTGCCTCCGTACTGTGGCTGCGGCGAGATCCCGTGGAGAGCGAGGCCATCAGTCGCCGCGGCGGCCGTCGAGTTGGACGCCGGGGAGGAGACCATCGAGCTGAGCGCCGGGTCGAGGTGGTCGCCGGCCGTGGCGGCGGCCATGGACTGGTCCCAGTTGAGGTTGAGGAAGCACGCCGGCGCCGACGCCGGTGGCAGCTGGTCCGGCGGCCCGCAGTTCATCTCCGGCGCGCCGGGATTACGCAAAGATCTGCAGCGAGCGTCCGCAATCGCCAAGTGGGACGGGGACCGCGCAAGAACCCGAATTCCGTCCACGAGCACGCGCAGGCA
>JADLZL010008006.1:102500-116065 GCA_015844335.1 Chrysopogon serrulatus
TAAATATATTTGAAGATATGAATATTGCTATTTTTTTTATAAACTTAGTTAAATTTATAAAATTTGATCAACACGAGTCTCTAGGGACTAGGGACTATTTTTAGGGCTTCCTTCGTCTATGTATATGGTGTGATTTGAACTACTAGTAGTACTGGACAGTGGAGGGAGGATAAACATAATAATTTGAATTGTTGAATTTGAAACCATAAAAGTCATCGCTTTGTTTTATTCAAAAAAAATTATTACTGATGGAAAAATACACCATACAAAGTCAAACATATACGACATGCACTTTGACCGGGCGTTTTGTAAACACACTCACAATGCTTTGCCTCGACAAGTTGCCGACAAAAGATCCGCAAAGCTTCTAGTACGTAGAAAGAAAGAAATATTGGAAGTTTCAGCGCCGTGACCATGGCACCCCAGCCAGGCCTCTGCACGTAACGAAGGAAACCGCAAGTCGGCTACTACTACTCCCAGCTCTGACTCGCGGCTAGTAGGACTCTCTCAGGCTGATCAGCAATCAACAAACAAACAATTAAAAAAAGGTATTTTTAATTCCACCGTCCGCGACAACGAAACGAAACGGATCCAATGAAGGCGCGGCGCGCGGACGCGATCGCTCCGGCGATCCCTTTGCTGGGGAGGCGGTGGCGCTGACAAGACGAGACAGGGAAGGACAGCCGGAGAGCGGACAGGCGGTACGCCGGGAGCAGAGCAAAGCGGCCAGGCCACCAACCCGTGATGAGCCGCCTCCTCTTCCTCGCCTCGCTCCAAATTTAATTCTTCCACTTCGGTTTTAATTTTCGCCGTAACTAATGCACCCAACAGCCCCGGTTTCGATGCCAGAAGACACTTCTGCGCCGTACCACAGCGATCTTTTATTTCCGTTTATTATTTTGTTTTCCATTTTTCTATATTTTTTTTGGTTGAAAACCAAACAGAGAAAACACAAAATATGTGACAACCTACCTTTGGTCAATGGCAGGCGCGATCGAAATCGCCGTGGATAATGAATTCTCGTGTGGACGAAAGTACTTGCTTCGTTGGATCGTATCGTCCTGCTGGGAACGTGGAAATACTGCCACGGTTTTCCGTTGCTGTGGTTAGCACCACGGAGAGGGTTTTGCCAAGTTGGCAATTTTGTTGCAACTTTATTTGTTATGACAATTAGAGAGCATGTGAAAAAAAATTATTAAGGTGCATGCTTGACTACTTCAACCAAAAATTTTGGTGTCTTTGGGATTTCCACAGAAAAAATAGGGTACACATATACAGTAGAATTACGTGTTTGCTGCGAGATCAATTAAAGCCTCAAAATCTCTTTTGTTTGTATGTGTGTATATATGTGGTACGAGTGTATGGGTTGTGTGCGTCCTGTTATACCTTCTAAGAACATTTAAATGATCTAAACTGATGAGGAAACTAGTTCAATCTTCAATGTAAGTGACTAATAATTAGTTTATTCTTTAGATTGTGCTAGAGATCTCTTTCTGATACTCAAAGACTTGTTAAACCAATGTGAAAAGTGGATAATTAATTTTATATTCATATTTCAACCGAGAGGAGCGCACGGTGCGGTGGCTGGCTGCTGTTCTCTCAGTTGAACACTAGTTTAACCTGCAGGTCATCATTGACTTTTTGTGTGAGCCTGCTGCGAACGGGGGAATGTAAACTTGCAGCTGTGCGGTTGAGGAGGGGTGATGGAGAAGGGATTAGCAGCGGGTTAATTACTGCGAGCACCACCAGACAGTTGGGCACCTAAACGTTTTCTTTACAGATAGTACTACATGATGTGTCTGCATCTTATTCTAATCGCTGCATCGGGATCGGCGCTGACAGTCACATGCCTGCTCCGCTGCTGGTGAGAAGAGCACAAAATACTGCTGCGAGTACAAGTATAATAAAGGGAATCCCCCTTTGAAAAAAGGCTTCATATATTATATTGTATTATAAAAATAAAAAAATATATAGAAATGGAAAGAAATCAAAGAGGGGGAAGAACAGACATCTCTCTGCTCTGTGGATGGAAGGGGCTGCATCAACACCAACTTGCGGAGCCAATGAACACACACACGAACGACGCACTAACCGGCTTTTTTACCCTCTTTCCAACAAGTCTTACATTAATTTATTTACTCCTTTCCTTTTTCACTCACTGTCACTGCCTTTTAGTAGACTCTTATATAGTTTAGCCTCTGATTGGAGTGCCAAAAGAGGCCAGGTACAAAAGCTCTGTTGCAGCATAGCTAGCATTCGGCGCCGTGCGCTTTGTAAAAGTCATAAGGGCAATAAGCTGAGGACCATGCACTAAGCCCCCTATGACTTTTCACCGCCACCACAACACTCGTAAAGCGTAAAGACTAAAGAGGCCACGGAGGCAGAGCCGACACCGGCACAAAAGTAAAACACAACGCGTTGATCCATTATCGTCAGTCCCCTCACTACCCGTCATTACGTAGTACTCCTACGGGTAGTACAATACTAGAATTTACAGTGAGTAGAAAAAGAAAAAGAAAAGGCAAGGGACCGAGCATAACTCGACTAATTGGAGGCAAGATGGGAAAGCACGCGCTTGATCGAGGTGACGAGGTGAGCAGGGGACGATCGGCGCGGCAGGCAGGGCGTTTGGGACTATAGGAGCAGCGGTACAGCGGTCTGGGAGTCGTCGGCTCATCACCCACAGGAGCCTGCTTTCTCGCCGTGCCGTGGCATGGCCAATTGGCCATGGCCATTGCCAATGGCCTGCCTGGCCCCCCCTGCGGTTGCATTGCATTTGCATCGCATGCAGCAGCGGCCGGCAGTAGTCCTCATGGCCTGCTCCTTTGGTTGCAAGCAAAGAGCTAGCGCCCCCGTAGCAGGGGGCAGTTACCATCTTCCCGGCAATCATTGGAACCCGGAAAGGCCAGCAGCAAAATTAGATGGGAGTGAGTGACTGACTGACAGAGAGAGGGATGGATGGGATGCTCAATTGTGCCCTCATGCGAGCCCGATCATTGGAGTGAGCTGCAAGCAAATCAGCAAGCAGGTCGATCGCCAACTGATCACACAAGGGCTAGGGCGTGGAGCAACAACAGGGTAAAATCCAAAACAAATAGATGCTACAATGTGTGCGGTCCAACTTTCTGAAAATTGTAAACACTGTCCTTACCATTCAGTAATATATATTTATATTCAGCATCAGAAGTACCACTAGTATACCCTTTCATTGTTTTTGTCAACATATAATTAGGATACTGCTCCTACCAAGGAATCGAGGAAAATTAACTTAACATCACACTGGTTGCATCAGAGACTGTTTCTATGACTGAAAGGACAATCAAATCAAACTAGATGCAGTAGCCAGCAGTATACAATTAATAGCTTGGAAGAGTACAATGTCAGTGGCTAATTAACAATGGCTTTGATATTTTGCAGGGCGGTTTTCTTGGGGTTGATGCCAGCTACTAGAGTAGGAGTAGGTTTTTGGCTTGCTTGATTAGTTTAAGGCATGGATTATCGTGGGGTTTAAGCCTGGGAAGTCTGAATTTTTTTAAGAAAAATAAACTGAGAAGTCTCTGACTTCATCCTTCTCACCGGTGGAATAATAATCATTGTAGTTTATTAGGTGTGGTACTGGTAGCCCTTGATCCCATCTCTCTTTGCTGAAAACTTGGCTTTGGTCTCCCTCATTGCTTGACCCAAGGCAGGTTTCTCTCTGCCTTGCCGGTAAATCTCTTTGCTTCCAAGCTTGTTGCGACTCAGCTGACCTGCTCATTACGAGGCATGCCAAGGAATTGATTTATTATATTGTTTGTTTGCCCATTCCATCTTGTGCTCCTAAATTCATGCTTCGTTAGCACACATCAACCAATTACTTTATACATTGTGCCTTGTATTTAGTTAGTGTGCCATGCTCTGTAGCTCTAGTAGGACTTTAAAGTAGGTTATGTGTCGTTTTTTTTCCATAATAACATAGAACAAGTCATATCTGAAACGTGTACGTGGCCTGGCCCTGAATCAGAATTTGACGAAAGTAGGGCCCCTTCTGGTAGGGGTATGATTTGGTTTCTCGAAGAAACAACAACTAATTTTGATTCTTTTGATAAACAATATTCTTTTGTAGTCTTTGGTTTCTGGTATAATTCAATAGATGTTTGTGGTTCTGCCCCCCAAAAATAATCTCCCAAAATCGCTTGATAAAATTTCTCTTGTCGACGGAGAGAAATGGTTTGAAAGATCTCTGGTCAGGTTTGATTTTCTGCACAAGAAATGGCCTCACCTGCAACCGTAAATGCAGAGTTAATATATATGTTTACATTTACTAACTGGCTATTAGTCTATTACCAGTACAATTGGAGTTGACGGGAGTCACGGAGCTCTTCCTGGCGATCGATGATACCACAACAGGCCAAGCAGAACACGCACTGCAGTAAGCATCTGAGCCGAAGGTCAGTTCTACCACATTAGGCTTGGCACGTCACATTAGTAGTAGCATAGCTCTTAGAGGCTAACTTAATAGCACTACTATATAAGCCTACACCCTGAGCTGGATCCTGAATTTTTTTGTTTCTTCCCTGGAAGAGAGCTGGAGCATTTGGGGAGATTCTCTCATCTCCTCCAGTGTCAGGAACTCACAGGAGACCACATTGTCGTCCTTCTCGTTCGCTTTACACGTAGGAGCATATTTCTAAATCTACGCACACAGGGTGTAAACCAGGAGGACTAGTAGACCATACCATGTTGTTGGCGGGCGGGCCCAGCTGCTAGTGACAGCAACAGTGCGTCTCAGAGCGGATCAAAGGCACAGTAGATTCCCAGGCACAGTGGCCGCCGGCCGGCCGGGGCAACGGCGACGACTGGAGTGTGGAGTAGTGGTAGACTGGTAATAGAGCCGGAGTAGCAAAGCATGCCATTGCCACGCCATGCATGCTATGCACTGAATGCATGTATGCATGCAGTGCAGGCACAGGCACAGGCTTTCCCCGGGGGTCCAGGCAGACCAGCAATCTGAATTCTGAAAAAGTTTGCTGCTTGGACCATGGGGCCCAGCTGCATACAGTTCCTCTTTCGCCCATCAACCTTGCCCAGCCAAATTGATTGACTCCACCAACCGGCCCCGGCTGGCTCACCTCACGTCGTCACACTCATCACACACCTGATTGCCTGGCAAACATTTCTCTTCTCTCTGTTCTTTTTTTCACCCTCCAATCTCGTAGGCCATTGAAACGAACGCAGCCATGCATGTTTGTTTCTTCGACGACGTCTACAGGTCGATGGCGAGAGGGTTGGAAAGGGAGTCGGCCGGAGACCGGGAGTGGGGAAATGATAAAACCCCCCTGCGATATCCGCTCGAAAACGAGTGCTCGTTGCGCTCCGGCGATCTGGCCTCCCGTCGGCAGACCGGACGGATCTGCCTGCCAAGGACAGCGTCGCCCCGTCCGCGGGCCGCGGCGGGCACAACTTGCATTGCATGCATGTAGCGCGTGTGTGTCAGGGGATCGCCGTCGAGGTCGTCGAGCGAGCGATAGTTGTCACGGGGAAAAAACCAGGGGCGGCAGCGCTCACCACCTTCGCCCTCGCAGCCTGGCTCGCCACCCGCCGTCAATCGTGAGGGGATGGAGCAGACTCCTTGCGTTGGCTTATCCACGGTTCCAATAATGCCGTTAAATTACTACTACCTTTTTGTGTGAGAAAATGTGGGTGTAGTTTTATGCCTGACATAATGGGGCCATTCAGTAATTCAGTAGCTGATTATATCTTATTTTATGTAAAAGAATATTTCTAGTTTTCTGATAGGTAGTAGTACTATGTGTTTTGCGGTGCTGACATAATGATGTCAGCCATGACCCACGGAGCAGTGTCAGCGGCGGTGATGATGGCTGGATCAACAACATTTCAATTACCCTGCAATTGTGAGATCAGAGATAGATATAGCAACATGCCAGCTTAAGTTTACAAACCCTGATCAACCCAACGCTTTGTTTTATGCCTGCCCTGGGGTGGGCGGGGGGCTAATAGTAAGAGCCTTTATTAATCTCCTTCTACTCTTCTAGACGAATTGAAAACTCGCGTTCTGCCTTTCCTGTGTGCTTCCCTTCCCTGCAGCGCCTCATGTGGGTCCCGCGTTAAGAAGAGCATTTGTCCTTCTAGGCTGCTCCATCTCAATGATCTTCTGCGTGCGTGCATGCATGCATGCATGATTTCAGCGTCAATTTGGCATATTCTACTCAGGCTGACGATCAGATAGATGCTTTGTTGGACCTGCCTGCCTGTGCCTGTTTATCATATCTTCTGAACTGTAGTAGAGACCTCAAACAGGAGCCGATTTGCCCAAAAGAACAAGATATCGTCTTGATTCTTTCCTCGACGTTTCTCTTTCAATCTTTTTGTTTGGACACCTGCAAGTAGCCTGTAGCATCAGTTTCTTCATTCAAGATGACAGGCCCGATCAACACCACCACTACTAAAAAAGATGCCTCCCTTAAATACCAGATGAAAAAAAAGACAATCATGGACAAGATCGTAGGTCCCCGGATGGTCCTATACAGTACATGTGGGCTAATAAGTTTGCGGGGCACCGAATTTCAGCAGTGCTGCACTCAAACTCGAATGAACAAGGGGACTAGGACGTTGCGGCGCATCAGGCCATCGAATCAAGGACTTAACCTGCTTGCTAGAGTTTCTTTCTGGTTTCAGCTTTGGCTTCGGCTCCTTCAGAAAAGCTCTACTAAACGTTACGTAGGATGGACTGTTCTTTAGAGAAGTATAAGCTTCGACTCCTCTGAAAGAGCCTATCGAGAGGAGCCCTCTCAAAACACCCCTAAGATCCCGTGCATAATATTTTTTTGCCTTGGCCCCACTTCTAGTTCTAGGATAACATGATATCATTGGCCTACATTTTTGTTTGTGCATAATGTAATAGCATGATGATGCGGCGACCACCGAGGTTGCATTGTGCTCCGGAATCCTTTGTAGATAAGTTTAGCGCGAGCACGCTTCCATGTTGGATCTAGGCATCTTTTTTTCCTTCTTTGAGTAGTAACACGGGAATGGAAATGATTAGAGGTGTTGAACCGAAGCTCCTAATGCAGGATGCCAGGATTGGGTGGGCGCATTATTGACAATAGTAGTAGTTGCATGCAGATGCCGCAGTGCAGGTCGATCTCTGCACCCTCCCCTGCCGATTCCATAGAATTGTCACAGATCACATCACCCGGCTGGCCCTCAATGATCAATCCCAGCTGCTGCTGCTGCATTGTTTGATGGGACCTTTTCTTGTACAAAGAGGCCCAGATTATCTCTCTCAAAATGTTGCTGATCCCACCCATTGTGTATGAAAAACTTGATGTTTAATCATTTGCTCTTGAACTAGGTGAAACAGGTCGTTTTCAAAGAGTACTAGTAGCTTGGTTTACAATTTGGAGCTGATGGTCGATGGGCTAGAGTCGATACCACTTGGACAGCAGTACATATACTACAAAAGCAGTAAAGTACTTGATCCTGATGATGATGATGAAAAGGGTTAGCAACGCCGACATGCCAGGTACGCAAAGGACGTTTGCATCTTTTAGAAGCCAAAAAAAGCCGGGCAGTTTTGTATTCGGATGTCGCCCCCCGTTCAAACACCTGTCTCTCGCGGCATCTTTCTGCACACGCCTTTGATCGACAGCAATACAATATACAAGTATTGCCCGCCAAGCAGTGGCCGCCAAGTGGTTCCAGCACGGCCGGCTCTGTTTAATTTGAATCCCGCCCAGATCTGGATCACCTTTGTTTTTGTTTTTTGCAAAAGTATATTAGCTAGCGGTCGTCACTTGCAGTATACTACGTACTTGTATATTGCTTGCTTCAACCATTCCCTTGATCGGCCTTTGTTTAAGCAGGCCAGGCGGCCGATCCAGTGGAAGCTTTTTTTACACACTAGTACAGAGTTTGTGGAGGTGTGTGATGCTGATGATGCATCGTGCATGCAGCTCATCAGTGGAACCAGGTCTTGTCTTGATGCCCTGTGTGTCAGCAACATCAGCACTAATTGCGGTACTAACAATGAAGAGAAAACAAAGACAGGCCACATTAAAAAAAACCATGGAGGGAGGAAAATGTAGTATATTGCTAGTTTATTATTATTCAGGTCTGGATTGGAATTCCGGAGGAGTTTCGAAACAATCACAGTACTGTGGATGCAGTATCTGCAGGTCATTGCTGTGACATACTATTAGATCACAGCAGCTGTGATATAGCGTGAGCGTTTCAACTTGTACCCACAGCAGTACGTACCTCCTTCGTAGAGGTAGAGCAGCAGTTCATTCATCAAAGCCGAAACTGCTACCAGGAACTCCGAACAGATACCTCATCATACTCCTACCTGTACTCCTGTAGTAGTATAGTACTGTGGCACTCACTGTGCATTGGCACGCAAAGCTAGGCTGCTTCCGATTCCTGACCTGACGGATTGCCGCCGGCTGATACGGTGCGTTGCGTCGCGGCGCCTGCCGCCTGGCAGCAGTACAGTTATACAGGAAGTACTACCATTTTTTTTTTACCCGGCTGCGCACGAACTCGACAATGATTCCGTGGCATGGAGCAGACAAAGTCGCCGCAGCATTAGTTTAGCGCTGCCAATGATAGGAATTACTGTAGAGCAGTGGAAGCAAGTCCCGGATCGATCAGCGCGCCTCTCCCTCCTCCAAAACAAAAGTTCGCCACGGCCCGGCGGCCAGCCAGTAAAAACCGCGGGCCGCGTACGGACGGATTCCAATCACCCGAGCGCGGTGGCAGAGGAGGCGCGCCTCTGAGTGGCTGGCCGGAGCATCTAATCCCCTCTCAATGATTGCCTCGGCTTCCGCGCCGCGCCCATCCCGCTCCCGCCCTTGTTGATGATTAGATTAATTAATTAATTAGTTAGTTATTAATTAAACAAACCACGCCCGGTCGCCCGCCCCCGGCGTCTGCGTCTCGTCTCATCGCCGCCATGATCGCAGGCAGTCGCCGAACAAGGCAACGAGCCGAGCCGAACAGAGGAGGCGGGTTAGTTTATGCCCCGCGCATGTGGGTCTCCGGCTAATATAATCGCTCGCTCGCTCGCTCGCAAAAGATAATAATAATCCGGCTGGCTGGCTGGCTGGCTGGATCGCCCTCTCCATCCATCGTGGTCGTGGCGCCCGGGCCCGGTCAAGATCTAACCACCGCTCGCTAGTCGCTACTCGCTAATCGCCATGGCCACCACCTCACCTTCCTCCCCCGCTCCGCGTCAGAATACTGCCTGCTAGTATTCCCCCTCATCGGATAGCGGTTCGCGATCGACGTCCCCCGCCGCGCGGCCCGGCCGGGGCCCCACCGGCTAATCTTCATCTCCCAACGTACACGTACACGTACCATGCCTTGGTGATCGGTCGCCACTCGCCAGTTGATCCGTGGCGTTGGAGCTGGATCTGACGCTGCTGTCTCTTCGAGCGATCGCGTCGTCGATCGCTTGCTTACAACTCATCATGGCTGCATTAGTTCGCGTACTAGTAGTTACTATTGGCAAAGCCGCATATTTTATTTTATTTATGTTTGTTGCTGGTAGTGCTACTCCGCACACACCGTACCTAGTGATCGGAGGGCGCTGGTGCAGTGCAGTGTGCGTGTGCATGAACTCGTACGTGCAGCAGTCGTCGTCCTCCTCCTCCTCTCTCCTACTACACCTACTGCTAGTTCCAACTCCACTGGTGATGATGTGGAGGGAGGAGGGACGAGAAAGCTGCCGCCTTTTTTACCGGTGCCTGCCTCTCTGTGCCTGTGGCAGGCATCTTTTTCCCCGCTCGCTGCCTGCTCCTCCTCGGTAACATGGCCTCCAATCATTGAGCTGACGAGGACCAGAGAGAGAAAGAGAACGAGGCGAGTACCCACTGCAGCTGATGCTGTTGCCTGTTGGCTGTTGCTCTGTAATAGTCGCCGTATCTGTAGTAGCCGTAGAGACAGAGAATTTTTTTTTAAAAAAAAAGAGTGCTGTAAAGCGATGATGGTGACTGGTGAGCGCGCGCCTGAACAAGTGAACAGGCAGGAGACGCGGTTAAAATAAATTAGGGACGGAGTCACCGTGTACGGTTCCACCGGACATGGATGGCGCAGGGGCAGCGAGGTGATGGCGTGATTACTGTCCTAATTGGACAGGGATGCCACTGCCCACTGGGACTTGTTTCGCTGCAGGAGGCAGCGCTGTGGCCGCTCGTACTCACTCCCAGTAGAGCAGGACCGCAGCTGGAGGAGTAAACTGTGACTGTGGCCCGCTCCAATCAGTGACTGCTCCAGCTCGGTGCTCGCAGTCGCACGCACATTGCAGCTGACATTCTCCCAGTCCGCCTGTCCCAGTAAAAACTAGTAGTAGGAGCTGCATCCTGAATTCCTGATCAATGAGCACTCGGCTGGCTCTCGAGCGCCGCTGGGGGCTGGCTGCCTGGCTGTGCTCCGCTCCCGTCCGTCCGGGCCGGGGTCTGTGAACTGAAGCCTGAGCAGCGGCACGACGAAGCGGGGCAGCAGAGAGGCCCAGCAGAGATGCTGTGGCTGTACTGTCGCGTACAAGCGTCAAGTAGGAGTACAGTTCAGTTGAGCATTGAACGCGCAGGGCTTGGACTGTCCTGGATCGAGGCCCAGAGGAACGTCAGTCGGTGATCCTACTACTACTACTACGCAGCTACGCTAGCTGCAGGTATCGCCGAGTACCGCCACTGTTGCTGTCACTGTAGTGGAAATCCGAGGGGAGGGGAATTCATGGACCATCCTCCTCCTGGCGCGTTAGTTACTGAAGATGATCAACTGTGTGTGTTGCTTTCAGCATTTCCTCCGCATCAGGTACGACGACGAAGTTGGCATTGCAGTGGTACGACGAATCAGGCACTGCTTTGGAGTAGTAATTTTGACCGTACTAACAGTTACCTGATGAGACCGTCCTTTTGTTTTAGCTGACATTATAGGTGACTCCCCAATAGTTGAGTTGAAATGCAGCGTAGCCGAGCGTAACACACAGCAACGGCGAACAGTCCACCACCATGAACACCAAAAGAGAAAAAAAACACGGAGCAGACATCAGCAGCCCATCAGGACGTAGGCACACAGTGCCCTCCCCTCGCGCGAGCTAGCTGTGACTCCGTGAGCAGAGCACGCCACTACTGCCCACATCGTCGTCGTCGTCGTCGGCGAGGCGTGCGTCGCGTCGCTTCCTCGCCATGCGCGCATGCATGCAGATGCAGATGCAGCCGGCCAGCTGCGTGCACAGCACAGCTCAGGAACAGTGGCCGAGGCACGCGATGGGAAACGGCAGGCCTTGTCCGCTTGCCCCCGGTGGCGAAAGCCGAAAGGACGCCACGCCACGGCGAGACGGACACCGGACACCCGGAGTCGCGCGGCGCCTTCTTCGTCCCAGGCCGCGCCGCGCACTGCTCACCGCTTGCTCGCATGCATGCCAACAGTCTCGTCACCCGTGGTCGGAGGGGTCGTGGACGCCAAAAGCCATGGACGGGGGGAGAAAGGTGTCTGCGACCATGCGCGCAAGTACTACCTAGTAGCTTTGACGCCCATGTCGCCGTCGTGGACTCGTGCCAAAGTGAAACCCGAAGCTGGAACGCAAGCGCAGAGCAAAGCCTGGAGGTCAGGTGTGAAGGCTGAAGAGACGAGACGGCGGCGTCCGTGCTTGCATGCACGACTCTCGGCGGTCCGATCCTTCACGTAGAAAATTTGGTCAAAGCGGATGCCAAAGAGGCAGCAGCAGCCTTTTAGAGTTTAGGGAACGAACCGACGACACGAGGCGTCTCGTATCGCGTCCGTAGGGGCTCGCAGACATCAACACTTTTCTCTTTTTCAGACTGGCGGTTCCGTTCTGCTGCATCGACACGCTCGTTCAGACAGATGGCACTGGACACTGGTCCAGGCACTTGGTGGCGCGGACTTCAATCTTCTGTGCGTGCGTGCACGGAGCGGCTGCTGAGGTCAAAGATGTAGCAAAACACTTGAACAATGTGGTGGAGTACGCGCATCCTGCGTCAGGCAATCAATCACTCAGGCGACAGCACACGGCAGCCATTGTGCCTTTTGAGTTTTAAAGGCTGTTATCCTCGTGATCGCGTCGGGCGAGAACTGTGTTTCCATTTCCTGATCGAACGAACAGGCGCAGCTCACGTCCCTGAGGACGCAGCAGAGCAGCAGAGGGTGAAAGAGCCATGCTGCATTGCCAGTTGCCACAGCAGCCAGCAGCACTTAACTGTAGTAGTATTCCTTTGCGCCGATGACAAACCGCAAGGGATCCCTACACAAGCTGCTCGATCGAGCTCTGCCGGGCACGGTCAGCTGTTGCCTCTGATCCTGAACCAGTTCACGTCTCAGCAGCTACGACAATGTTTCTCGACGAGCAGCACGCTGCGTGAGGTCGACACATTCTTCTGCGCACAGCAAATCAGCAAAGGCAAAGCCACAAACATCAGGGAAACAAAGGCTGGCAAATAGTACTATAGTATGTTGCTGCAACACTCTTTACATTTGAAGTTTTCCGATCCATTGTGGATCCATCATCAGCTTAGGCAACAACAGTGCATACAGACAGGCTGTAATATTGAAGACCATGGTAGCTTAGACAGAGCAATGGGGTTTTCACAAGATCAAAACGAAACCGTTTTCGGAGTACATAAGCAGTCTGTTACATTGTAGACCATAAACCCCTCTTCATCTAATGAACTATGTGACGCTGCTATTCCTTCGAGCAGAAACTCTCCAATGCATTGTTTTAGAGCTCACTATCACTTTCTGCCTTTGCGTCGCCAGATGTCTTTCCGTTGACGGCTATAAGCTCCGTGTCGAAGATCAGAGTTGCTCCACCTATTGAGGAAAAAAAAATCCTATTAGCTTTATCAATATTCCTACCACAGCTCTATAGCCCATAGGTGAGACTGTAAAATGCGCATCCGGGACGAGGTAAAATGGCCACACTGAAGATGTGAGAATCTACACAAATAATTTCTTCACATAGAACCAGCAAGCAAGCAAACAAATTATCAGCCATACCTGGAATCTTCGTGGGGAGCCTCGCTCACCATAACCCATCTTTGCAGGTATCTTTAGTTTTTCCTTTTTCGCCGACGCACATACCTAGCAATCCTTGGTCCCAACCTATAGATGAAAACAACAAAGTCAGTTGGCGGATTTAAGATTGTGTGTGATATAAATGGCATATGCCAATTCATCCATTTTTTTGATAACATATGCTTGTAGCCCAATACAGTTTAGTATGGACACTGGACCACAGATAAACATCGAAAGTTTATTGATATAGGAATGGACAATAACCTTTTATCACTTGGCCATTTCCAAGAGTAAATTCAAATGGGTCACCTCTGTCATAGCTAGAATCAAAGACTGATCCATCAGTAAGTGCCCCCTGCAGCATATCAAGCCTATCAGCTAAATAAATGAGAGAGAGGAAAGCGACGTTGCAGGTAAAGTATCAAGGAGTGCTTTAATCAAACATGAAAAGGCAAACCATATATGAGACAAGATACTGAATCTACCAGGTTTTACTGCCAAGCAACTAGCACAGTTCTTCTGCATAGCTA
>JADLZL010008007.1:0-19084 GCA_015844335.1 Chrysopogon serrulatus
TTCTTTTTGTCTTCCTTTTTTGCCTTTGTTTCATTTTTTGCTAACTTCTCTTTGGGTTATTTTTTCCTATTTTTAGGGATATGGCTGGGCCTTCAAGCTTGAGGTGCTTGTTGTTGCCACTGCCATTCCCTCTAGAGTTAAGGGTTCTTCTGCTTCTGCTTTGAGGTTAGATTCAGAAGTCTTTTCACTAGGGTTTACTTTTGGTCAGATTTCGTATGTTGAGCATACTCCTGATCCGTGGGTTGTTGATATGATTCTGATATCTAGGCGGAAGAGGTCAAACTTGGGTGGTTCTGACCCTGCTAGAAAGAAACCACCCCCATCTTCTCCTTCTCCCCCGTCTCCTTCAAGTAATATTATCATAGGTGAGATCTATTTGTTGTCCTGTCTCTGTTTTTTTCACTTCTTTTTCTAATTGCTGCTCTTCTTTCAGGTGGGGTTTCCATCCTTCTTAATGAGGAGGATGATGATGATATTGTCCCTCTTGCTACTCGCCAGTAAGTCTCTTTTTCTTTATTTGTAGAGTTCTTTTTTCTTGGATTTTTTCTGAGTTGTTTTTTCTTTCTAAGTAGGTGGGCTAGGGCTCCTGTTACTTCTTCTATTTCTCTTGGTCTGGACTTGCCCTATTCTTCTTTTGTGGGTCCGGTGGACCTTTCTTCTCTTGTTATTCCTGTTGTTTCTCAGGGTAGACGCCTAGGTAGCTTCAAACGGCCACCTAAGTAAGTTTTTCTTTGCTCTCCATCTTCTTTCTTATCTTTTCTTTCTTCATCCAATTTCTGACCTCTTTTCTGTCGTATAGGCCTTGTACTTCTACTGTTGAGGAGGTTTCTGCTCACCCTACCTCATCCGAGAATCCAGATATCTCCCCATCCAGTGAGTTTTAGTTCTTTTGAGTTCTTTTGGCTGCATATTTCATGATCTAACTTTTTTGTTTTTTCTATAGGGTATATTGTTGACTTCCCTCCGAATATCAATGAGGCGGCTACTGTGAAGCCTACACTTGAGGAAGCATCTTCTGGACCACGGCTCTAGTTGTGGGGAGTTCTCCACAGCTAGCTGCTCCAGTGGTTTCTTCTGCTCCGGTTGCTGTTTCGGCGAGCGATCGAGCCATTTTTGTGGAGGTAGCTCCCTCGTCATCGGTTCATGGGCTCTCGAGTCGTGATGACTTGAATTTGAGTCATGAACGGCGGTTGATGGAGTTGAAGACCACCTATGATAGGTTTTCCTCCAAAGTTGGTGGCCTCTTGAATGTAAGATTGCTTCCTTAGCTTGGGTTTTTTGTATTCTGATCTTGTCTTCTTTTCTTCTGACTTGTTTTATTTCTCCTGAAGTCTCTTATTGAGGATCAAGATTTGCTGTTTGGCCGTGCTAAGGCGGCTGCTACTGTCGAGATGTCTTCTGAGCTTGAGGCGATTCGGAATGAATTGTTGAAGGTTAAAAAAAATATGTTGAAGGAGCAGCAACAACGTCAGCTCGCAGAGGCCGCTCAGCAGACCTTGGCTTCTAAAAAGAAGAAGGCTTTGTTTGAGGCTCAATCCCATATTGAGTTTTTGAAGAATAATATGTCTGGTAAGTCCTGATTTTCACTCTGCTTCTACTGTGCTTGCTTCTTTCTTATTTTTCTAACTTGTCTTTTCTATTGATAGCCTCTTCCTAGGAGAATGCGAACCTGGTGAAAGAGGTCCACTCCCTGAAAACTGCGGTTAAAGCCACTGATTAAGAAGCTTAGAAGGAAAGGAGCCTTTTTGATTCCTATCGTCGCTGAGTTGCTGATCAAATTACAGCTAGGCAGATGAGGAAGGATGCTGACAGGGATGTTTTTCTGGCCTTGATCACCATCAAGTCTTTGAAGGACCAACTGGCGGCGCCAAATGCCTAATTCCAGACGCTTTGGACTTCTTTTGGTTATATTTTGTCCTTTATAGGTCCTGAGGGGAATCAGACCGTGAATTTTGGGACTTTTGCTCCCTTGATTCCTTCTAGGTTTTATGGCTTTCCAAAGACTACTCTACGCAATTGTGTGAGTAATCTTTTAGACCAATTCCAGGTTCTTTCTCCTCTTACTCCTTTAGATAGGCTAGCTGATGGAAACTTTCCTGATGAGTACCTTTCTAAAGTGAATTCTGCAGAAGCTGAGTTGTCTGAGCTTGTAGATAGAATAGTTAGGCATATAGAACTTGGGGATGAGCCCCCTGTTCCTTCTGTGTGAGGAGACCATTTTTCGATGATGCCTTGTAAAGAAATATGCTTTTTTCTATTTGCTTTTTTCTTTGTCTGACCTTACTCTTCGAAGGAATGTTGTCTCTTTATCTGATTCTGCTCTTCGAAGCAGAGTTGTTCCTGCTCTTCGTAGCAGTGTTGTTTCTTCTCACATGCTACTTTATACTTGAAGTAGAGTGGATTTTGTGCTATTGTTCTCTTTGAGGCAGAGTTGTTTCCTTGTATATTCCTTCTTTTTGAAACAGAGTTGTTCCTTGGAAAACTTTCTTTCTATGCAGCGTGCTATAGTCGGGTTCCTTTGGATTGCGTCGGTTTGTCTTTCCGCCTTTGACCTTTATTTGACTGTGCATCGTGGGATGCCAACCGTTTTGACTTTTGGCCTTTCCTCTATAAAACCGTACGCCTCCCTCTGTTTTGAGTCATTCTGCCTTCAACAACTTAGGGTTTATTTCTGCCCTTTCTTGAATAGTATCTCCCCCTTCTTCTTTTCTTCAACTTCTTAGAGAGTTTCTTGATGGCTGGCAATGGAGATCGTGGCAAGCGTCCGGTGATTGAGGACCTTGATCCTCGCCTCCTTCACCGCTGGCTTCTTGAGCTTGGGTGAGTCTCTTGATTTTAAATCTTTTCTTTTTGTTGTTATCATCCTGATTCTTTTTTCTTCTGTAGGGCCGTCATTTCCCATGCCCAAGCTGGGATTGGCGGTTATCACCTGGATGGTGCTGGTCCCTCCTCCGCTGCTCCAGTGGTTAGTGAGGAGGTGGATCAGCCGGCTCCGATGGCTGCTCCTCCGGCAGTTCCGGAAGAAGCCCCAAGGAGTCGGAAGATGCTGAGGGGATCGATGCCCTGGCTCCCGGTGTCGACGAGCTCCGGGAGGATGCGGCCATTGCTCGGGCGCGGTATACGGAGGAGACACTCAGCTCATTGGTGAGCGTTCTTCTTTCTTTTTGCTTTCTTGATCTTTCTTCTTTGTCTTCTAATTGGTTTGTTCTCTTTGCAGATATGACTGAGTGTTTCAATGAACTCTAGGCGGCTGGGAGCACCGCCGCCCTCCATGTCAACACTCAAGGGCCTAATGTGGACGCCCGAGTGGAGAATATCTCTTCTACGTTGGCGATCCATGGTATTCGCCAAGAGGCTAGGGTTGCTCTTGCAACTGTCCAGGTTCACATGGGTGAAGATTTGAGCATGCTCAACTTTGCCTTGCCCTTTGATGAAGAATCTGCCAATAATCTTGTCGACAGTTTTGACTCGGTAGTGGACCGGATTGCTCAGAGGGTTGTGTAGTACGAGATTTTGTAACGTTTTAGATGTGGCATTAATATTTATGCCCGTTCATAAAATTTGTATTATCTTGTCAGATTTATTCTGTGGATAATTCATGTGGGTACACGTCAAGGATATTTGTTCAAATGATTCAACAAGGACGTGAGCCAAGTTGATTGCGCATGTACTCAGTACTGGAAAATAAGTTAGTCTTAGTCGAAAGCAAAATCGAGTGCTGGCCAGTCTTACGTGCACAGGTTCGGGATCTCTGAACGGCACAAGTGTGAACATGTACATACGTACCTGATAAATGGATACATGGGCCAAGATCGCCACGTAGCAGCTCAAATGCTAATTTATACATATATACACGTATACAGAATACGTGGCCGTATTGTATTTACTAGTCAATCTGTACATGTACGACCGCCGATCCGTTGCACGAAGGAATCACGAGAGGATGAGCTCGGCTTGCTCGGTCTTCCCCGGTTCTCGGAGCACGACGCGAGAAGCTCTCCACGACCTGAGGTGCAGCAGCTGCTGCTCGCTTTGGATTCCTCATACCACGACTCCAACTAGCCCCCTTGCCTCTCGTGTATAAGAACGGGGGCAGTTCTCTATTGCCAGGAGGACCACAACACCACCGCCGTCAGGCTGCTGCACGCACACACTCTCCTCTGGGAGACGGCCGCCGGAGGCATTACGGCGATGCGCTGCGCAAACACCACGCCGCCGCCGCCCTGCACACCATGCTAGCCTTACCTCAGTTACATCTTCTACCTTGCACATAGCGCATCAGCCATACACCAGTTGCTGCATCCCCAAGCTCCCACCGCCGTCGAGCTCGACGCGCACCGGCGTGGCTGCGCCTACTCCGGTAATGGAGTCGGGCGCACGGCTCTTTGAGCCTCTCTTCTCATGCTATCGCACAAGGGTTGCCTCGATGAGGCCAGCCAGCTCTAGAAAGGAGCAGATCGATGTGGGATGATGAGTTCGTGATGATCGGCATGGCACTGGTTTCAGTCCATGGCCTGGCGATTCGATCGGTTGATTTGGAAAGTGGCATGTCTGGTTGGGATATTGGATTATGATCCATCGTCCATGGGTTTGTGGTGTGAGATTAGTGATGGATTTGCACTTTTGCAGTTGTGGGCTTGAGGCCTAAAGGCATGAGAATGCGGCAATCCCGTAGAATCAGTTTTGGTGCCAAAGTGAGTTTCTGAGTTGTGCCCCATGGCAGTGTCAGAGAATTGACGATGAGCAGCATATTCACTTTGCTTGATGTTAAACATGAGTAGCAGGAATTGCAGCGCAGCAATGAGCATATGCCAATCATTTTGAGGCGGATGAGTCTCAGTTTTGTTTGTAGCAAATTATATTTTATTTGAATCATTCTCGTCAATACAGTTTGGCATAGAAAGATATGCCCCGTACGTGCATAGTAGCATGCTGTTTGTAAAGTGGAGCACGTGACCACTCTTTAAATCGATTCCCAAAGAGATTCAGTTTCTAATTTGTCTGAGATGTACGTAGTAGATTCAAGAGCAGACCCTGCTGTAGCAACATTGTGTTGTCTGAGATAAATGAGTAGTACTGTTTTGAACTCTGAATGAGAATCCATACCATTCTGAACTCTGAAAACGAAAATCCACCTCTGAGCTCCATGAGGAACACACGCTCAGCGTTTGAGTAAGCTATGCAGCAAGATATGTAAGCCCAGTTTGTATGTACTTGGGTAGTGATCATTGACGATCAAATGAAACTGAAAGTTTCTGATGCGAAATGAAAATGAAAGTCCCTGATGTGAAAGGCATGCGACTACTGCAGCCTCACATATTTTGTCAGATTACTCACGGCCATGTATACTGCTTGGATGATCCCTATATTTGATAAAATTACTGTTTTGGCAAGCATGTAGTCAGCTAAACGCATCTGAGTATTTCCCAAGAGCACTAAGCTCTCACGCACGTGTCTGAGCCTCCCACAGCTATAAAAGTTAGCCTGCCAATAATAAAAGTTATGCCAACTAACAGTAGTGCCGACCCAATATGTATTTTAATCAGGAAATATACAGTATGCCGTGGCAACACAGGCCGAGCGATTTCTTCAATCTGCAGTGCTATTTATTTGGCCTAAAGAATTTTATAGCATAAGCTTGTGACTGCCTGGAAGCACATGAATTTAAATTTAAATGCTTATCTCCGTTATGTTTACTTGTTCCGAAAGACATGCCCATCTCATATGATGAGAGTATCTCATCATGAAGTCTCTCAAAGCAATGATCAACATCATCCCGCGACCAACGTCGGGAACACACTTGTCTGCACCGACGAGGTGGAAAACAATTCTCCTTGACCGACGAGGCTTGGAGCTTATTACAATTCCGTGACCGACAAGGCCGGAAACATATCCAATCTAGACCGACGAGGCTAGACCCCTTTATTGTTCGTGACCGACGAGGCCGAACACACATTTGAAACTTTATCATGAACTCCATGACCGACGAGGCTGGAGATGTCATATATTCTCGATCGATGAGATGAGATATTCATTTGTTCGCGACCGACGAGGCCGAGCACTTTTATTTGCAGACTTCACTTGAACTCCGTGACCGGCGAGGGCGGTATTCGTTACCAAAGACCGACGAGGCTTTGGAAATCTCATATGGCTATTCTTGCCACAAAATTATATTTGGAGAATATTCATGCAGAATTTAAGACGACGACCATTTATGCAGCTTAATCGGAGGTTTTCCACGGTCCAACACCGTGGATGTAATTAACCGGCGGCTTCACGAGGCCACGGGAACCAAGAACTACATGTCGACCTGTTAGTCAGATGTATTAGGCGCAATATGATGTAAATCTTGTGGGAACGTGTACTTTGTAAGTCTCCAGAGAATTAATAAAGATCTAAGTTCCCTGAATTTTGTTGTCTCTTTTACTTATTTGTATACTTGTGTATACTGGCACGCCTGCGCATATTTATTTATTTACCTACGCATTAGGACCTATCTCCCCTAGTCGGGAGCGGTTTCCTTTTGGCGAAACAGGTTGCTCCAGGAGACGTGGTTCTCTATGTCTTTGTAGAGTAGCTTGTATTAGGGTTTTTATTTTCCATTTTTGTACATATTCTTCTTCATCTGAATGAAAAAATCCTTCTTTAGAAATGTGTATTGTTTTCTTCTATAAATTCCTGCTCATCATGGTAGAGTTCTTTTGCTCTTCATTGAATATGTTCTGCTCATCGAAGTAGATTTTCACTGATTGCATGATTTCTCTGTCCATCGTGTCAGGCTTGATTCATTCTTCAAGGAACTTCATGGCGTAAATTGTGATAGAGTTGGATCTTTATCTTTATATGCTTGTCTTGTCTTCTCCTGATAATTTCAGACTGTCGACGCTGGGTTGCTTTCTTTGTAGAATCATGCCTTGTGTTCTCTTATTGTTCCGAGAATGAATGTGTCCTTGATTCACCAGTGTTGATGATGTCCTTGATTTGGCTGTATCCTCGATAGAATATTTATTGTGGTAGAGTTGTTGGCCGTAATCCTCTGTAGCTACTAGCTGTCGTTTTTTGCTTCAGCCTTGTATAATGCGGCAGGGTTGTTTGCCATAGTCTTCTGTAGATATTAGCTGATGTTTTTGATTCATCTTTGTTCAACACGGCCGGGCCGGTGTCTTCTGTAGTCGTGAATGGTGAAGGTTTTTAGCATGCCTTAGCAGGGTTACACCAACAACCCGTCGTAAAAAATGCCATGTATCACAGCTGATTTTTCTCGCATGCCTTAGCTTGGTTGTACCCATAAACTTCTAAAGAGTGCCATTCAAATTTGGCAAAAAGTGCTGTGTGTCACAGCTAGGTTTTCTCGCATGTCTTAGCTCGGTTGTACCCATAAACTTCTAAAGGGTGCCATTCAAATTTGGCAAAAAAGTGTTGTGTGTCACAGCTGGGTTTTCTCGCATGCCTTAGCTCGGTTGTACACATAAACCTCTAAAGGGTGCCATTCAAATTTGGCAAAAAAGTGCTGTGTATCATAGCTGGGTTTTCTCGCATGCCTTAGCTCGGTTGTACCCATAAACCTCTAAAGCGTGCCATTCAAATTTGGCAAAAAAGTGCTCTGTATTACAGCTGGATTTTCTCACATGCCTTAGCTCAGTTGTACCCATAAACCTCTAAAGGGTGCCATTCAAATTTGGCAAAAAAGTGCTATGTATCATAGCTGGGTTTTCTCGCATGCCTTAGCTCGTTGTACCCATAAACCTCTAAAGGGTGCCATTCAAATTTGACAAAAAAGTGTTGTGTATCACAGCTAGTCTTCTCTTGATCTCCTTGTCAGGTTCTTTTTAGCTGTAGAATCTCCTCAGTTGGCTTATATGCCAAGTATTTTTGATTGGTATGTCATCCATTGTTGTGAGCTCGTAAGTTTCAGGTCCTGTCTTGACTTTAAATGGGCTTTCCCATGGGCTTAGTAGATTGTGTCTTCTATTTTTCTTTTGTATCAGTCTCAAAGCTAAGTCTTCTACCTTGAATGACTATGATTGTATACTTCTATCATAACGTCTTCTTAATCCTTGCTGATATCTTGTATTTTATATGATTGCAGTGTTTCTGACTTCTTCTAGTGAACCAATTTCAAGTCTTCTTGTTTCTTTGGCTTCTCCTTCTTTTTATTATTCTATTCTTGGAGATGTCTAAATTAAATCAGCTGGTAATATTGCTTCTGATCCATATACTAAGAAAAAAGGAGAATATCCTGTTGCTCTGCTGATCTGAGTTCTTAGTCTCCAAACTTCTTTAGGTAGTCATCTATCCATTTTTCTCTATAATCTTTTAAGTCTTTATAGAGTCTTAGCTTCAATCCTTATAGAATTAATCCGTTTGCTCTTTCTATTTATCCATTGGCTTGTGGATGTGCTACTGATATAAATTTATTTGGATTGCACAGTTCTTTGCCCACTCTTGAAATTCTCTTGCTATAAAAGGTGATCTGAGGTCTGTGATTATCTGGTTTGGTATACTGAACCTATGCATGATCTCTTATATAAATTCAATTGCTTTTTCTGCATTGTACTTGACTAGTGGCTTGTACTCTATCTACTCGGTAAACTTGTCAATGGCAATAAAGATGTATTCAAAACCTCCTTTTACCTTGTTTAGAGGCCTGACTTGATCTAATCCCCAACATGAGAAAGACCATGCGGGGGAATGCAGATGAGATTGTGAGCTGGAATATGAGATTGTTTTGCAAACATCTGGCATTTTTTACAGCTTCAGACTAGCTGTTCTGCATCTTTGAGTGCTGTTGGCCAATAGAATCCTGGTCTAAAAGCTTTTCCTACTGGAGTTCTTGATGCTGCATGATTTCCACATCATCCCCCGTGAATTTTATCAAGAATTTCAATGCCTTCTATTTTATTTACATATTTGAATAGTACTCCAGATGACGCTGCTATTTTGTAAAGCTTGTCTCTGACTATTACGTAATTCTTGCTTTTTTTGACTACTTTTGCTGCTTCTAACTTGTCTTCTGGTAGTTTTTCTCTTTGATAAATTCAATAATTTCTTGCATCCAGTCTGTTTATATGACCATAATTTGGTGTGGATTTTGAGTTGTTTCATTAATGTCCATTGCTTCGATGCTTGTTTCTCCAAGTTGTTTGATTGATGGTGCTAATAGTTCTTCTACAAAGATGCCAGGTGGTACTTTGGCTCTGCCTCGATCCCATTTTGGCCAGCAAGACGTCTGCGGCTATGTTTGAATCCCTTAGAACGTGGTGTACTTCCAATCCTTGAAAATTCTTTTTTATTTTTCTTATCTCGGCGCAGTATGCTCCCATATTGTCCTTGGTACAATCTCATTCTTTGTTTATCTGGTTGATTACTACTGCTGAGTCTCCATAAATAAGTAGTCTTTTTATTCCCAGAGTTTTTTGCCACTTTAAAGCGTGTAGTAGTGCCTCATATTCTACTTCATTGTTTTTGGCTTTTCAAAGAATTTGCAATACATATTTGAGTTGTTTTCCTTTTGGTGATATCAAAAGAACTCCTGCTCCCGCTCCTCCTAATTTGAGCGATCCATCGAAATACATCTTTCAATGATCGTTGATAATCTCCGCTCCTTTCGGGTTGATTTCTATCCATTACGCAATGAAGTCTGTTAATGCACGAGATTTTATTGCTGTTCTTGGTTTGAAGTCGAGGTTGAAAGCTCCCAATTCTACTGCCCATTTTGACACTCTTCCTATAGAGTCACGATTTCATAGAATATCTCCGAGTGGAAAGTCTGCTACAATTGTGATCTTATGCTCTTGAAAGTAATGTCTCCGCTTTTTCTTAATGATATCAACACTGCGTATAATAATTTCTAGATATGGGGGTATCTCGCTTTTGATCTTGTCAACACTTCACTAATGTAATAAACTGGTCTTTAAACTTTGTAGGTGTATCCAGGTTCTTTTCTTTCCACTATGATTGTTGTGCTAATCACTTGCTTTGTTGCTATGATATAAAGCATCATGTCTTCTTTTTTTTGTGGTGGTACCAATACTGGAGCTGATACTAGATATTCCTTTAATTTCTAAAAAGCTTCATCGGTATTTTTTGTCCATTTGAATTTTCTAGTTTTCTTCAGTAGTTTGAAGAATGACATTTCTTTTTCTTCTAGCCTTGATATGAACTGTTTAAAGCTGCCATGTGTTGACGGTCGTTATCATACAAATCTAACCATCAACTAGCCATGAAAAGGATGCAATTGCGATCACCAAAGTAGATATAGGGTTTACACTGATAGAATTCCACGAGTTTTGGTGTTGCACTGTTTCTGCAGGTGTAAACTGGAAAATCACAGGAGCTTATCAGAATATAGAACGGGAAATCGGACACCACGGCAACATAGGTAGGATCTAGAAGAGGCCAGAAGACACCACGCCGAAGCGGAGGGCCAGCGGCCACCAGGTGGGGACCGGCCGGTCCCACCCCCTGCCGGCGATCTGGGGCCCGGCCCATTCGGGGCCCGCCGCCCAGGTTGCTCCACCGCCTTAGGGTTTCAATCTCAGCCGTCCGCCAATGTCGGTTTCATCCGATGGCTCACGATCATCGCCTAGGGCTATAAAAGGAGGGTAGGACCCCCCAGGGGGAGGCACATTCATTCATTTCTCATTCGAAGTCTGATCATCAGCCAGAAACCCTAATCAGAGCTCCTTAGCTAGGGCCTAGATAGGTAGTTAGAACTAGAGGGAGGCAAGCGAAGGCTTGGATTCCGGAGCTATCAAGAGCTTGGATTTGGTATAGTTCTTACCTCCTCTCGCCTTTGTTCTCTTTCATTGTATAGTTATATGATTGCTATAATTAAATTGATGAATACTTATATGCTTATATTCATAGTTATTATGTTCACTGTCTATTGTGGTTATATGCTTAGTATAGCTAGATTGACATTATACTTATTCATAGGTTCGTATAGCGCTCATCTAATTGATCGTTGGGTGAGTGGTGAACATTGTGTAAGCATGGTGCTTATACGTTGTTTACCTACGAATGTACCCTATAGGCCGGGCTTGGTAGATCGCGGTGTGACAATCTGTTGAGTTCTATGTAGTCTAAACCCCGTTTATAGGCACAGTGGGGCTTTTTATGAAGAAGAAAGGGCGTGCTATGTTCTCAAACTTCCCTATTATGTTCACTATGAATAGATATAATGCTAATCTTAGCGATGACTACTAGGTATAATTGCACTAACCATGATATGCATTGACATGTAACTAGGAATAACACGGGAATATCTCTTGATGTTCTGCTAGTAACCCTAATGATATAGCTAGGAGTCTCTATCTGTTTATGCTAATGATTTATACTTATCTTTATCATTTATCTTGTGACTTACCCCTGCATTGAGTAGTGAGGACATGGTTATGCCTATCCATTACACTCTAGGTTATCACGCTATATTTACACGAGAGCCATGTAGACCTTCCTTTGGGAAAATATAAATGACAACCTGGTAATACTCCGGGTAAAATGCTACAATGGTATTTGATCTGCGCGCTAATAGATACTATTTCTATATTCTAAATGGTGGCATGATTTAATACCACATCTCTTGGTATTATGCTGGGGATGATAACTTGGCATTCTAGTAGCGATGCTCTGCTCACAAGCATTTTTAGCGCCGTTGCTAGAGATAACATTAAGAGGTGTCAACACCATGCACCCTGTAAGTTTTTGCACATCTTTGATGTTCTCTGGTGGTGTCATATTTAGTATTGCCTTGACTTATTTTGAACTTGCTTCGATTCCTCTGCTTCTTGACTAAGAATCCTAATAAGCGTCACGATGGTACTCCAAAAACATATTTGTTTGGGTTGAGCTTCCACTTCCAAGCTTTTAGATTCTTGAAGGTTTCTTATAGATCATCTATCAGTGTTTCTGGTGTCTTCGTTTTGATCACAACATCATCAATATATGCTTCAGCGTTGATTCCTATTTGATATCCCAGACAAGTTTGTAGGGCCCTCTAATATATTGCTCTGATTCCAATATATTTTTTGAGTCCAAAAGGGCATTATTGCTCTGCGTTTTTTAGTCCAAAAGGCATTGATTTGTAGCAGTAGGCTCTATAGGGTGTTATGAGCAATGTCTTGCTTTGATCTTATTCTCTTAAAGAAATTTGATGATATCCTGAATAGCAATCTAAGAATAATGGTAATGCTGAACCTGCTGTTGAATCAATAATCTGATCAATCCTCGGTGGGTTGTACGGATCTTTCATGTAGTGTTTGTTGAGGTCTGCGAAGTCTATGCACATCCGTAGCTCGTCTATGTTCTTTTTTGGCACCAAGACTAGATTAGCCACCAATCTGGGTTCAATATTTCTCTCGATGAATCACGCTACCATAAGTTTGGTGAGTTCTTTCCTGATACCTGCTCTCCTGTCGGGCGCAAATCGTCATAGTTTCTGCTTGATCGGCCTTGCTCCTTTATTTATGTCAATTATATGCTCATCCAAATCTCTTGGGACTCTAGGCATGTCTGCTGGTTTCTATGCAAATATGTCCCTGTTGTTCCGAAGAAATTTAGTGAGCACAAGTTTCTATTTGGGATCGAGTTCTGCACTGTTGTCTTTTGTGGGTCTTCGGTTTGCAAGTCGATCTTCTTTGTCTTTGCTTCTTCTAAAGGGGAAAACTGCTTGTTTTGCTTATCTTCTTTTTTATTATCTAGATTCCTTCCTGATTGAGTTCTTTGGCTAGTGTTGCAATCTCTTCTCTAATCTTCAAGTCTTGTAGCCTTTGAGATATCTGCACTGCCTGAATGTCACAATCGAAAGCTTTCTTCAAATCTTCTTTGAGTGATAGCACCCCTTTTGTTGTAGGCATTTTGAGTAGAAGATATGGGTAGTGGGGCATTGCCATGAACTTTGTTAGTTCCGGTCTTCCCAAAATAGCGTGATAGCATGATTCAAAATCTGCTACTTTAAATTTGATGAACTCTGTTCTATACTTTTTTGGTGTTCTGAATGTTACTGGTAGAGTTATCTGTCTGGTAGGCATTGATGCCTCCCTTGGTATGATTCCATAAAAAGGTGCACTTGTTGAAGTCATCATCCCTTCATAGTCCAATTTCATCTTCTTTAGTGTTTCCGTGAATATGATATTCAACCTTGCTCCTCCATCGATGAGTAGCATTGTTACTGCAACTCCGGCTATGGTTGGGGCGAGATCTAGAGGGTAGTGTCCTGCGTTAGCTGTGCTGGTCCACTGATCATCCTTTGAGAAGTGTATTGGGTATTCTAACCAATTCAAGTATCTTGGTGTTGCGGGTTCTGCTATCATAATCGTCCTATGTGCGAGTTTCTCTTGCCTTCTACTTCTTGTGTTTGGGATTCTGGAATAAATTACTCCTACTATCTGTCTATCTGTCTTTCTGCCTCCTGGTAATCTTCTTTCGGCTTCTTTTCTTCTTTTACCGGGTTGTTTTCTTCTTTCTCTGACCTTCTGCGATATTCTTGGTTCTTTTTGCTGTACAGGTTCTTGAAGATGATGCAATCTATCAGCTTGTGGCTTGATTTTGGGTGAAAGTGGCAAGGAGTATTTTTAAATTCCTTGATTTTCCTTTCTTTGTACTCTCTGGCCTCATTTTCAGAATACCTTCTACTATTTGCCATGACCACCATGTTTTCCTATCCTGGCCTCTTGTTGTACATTCTATTATCGATCCTGCTCCTTCTTTCCAAATTATCTTTGTCAGGGAATCTGCTTCTTGTTCTTTCTTCTGATAAAATTAATTTTTTGACTGCTCTTGAATTCTTCGTTCGTTCTTGGATTTTCGTTGCAGAAGTCTTTGAACTGCCATTTTGAAAGAATACCGTCTCGAAATGCCTCTATTACTTCTCTATCTGTGATGTCGTGTACCTGTGCTCTTATTTCTCTAAATCTTCTATAGAAATCCCTAAGGTTCTCGTTTCTTTGCTGCCTTAAATTCTTCAATTCTGCTGGGGTGATCGGATGTGTTATTATCCCTGTGAAGTGATAATAAAAAGCCCTTTGTAGATCTTCCCAGCTAATTGATCCTAGCCTCAATTTGTTGAACCGTTGTAAAGGTATTGATTCTAAAGCCATTGGGAAAAATAGTGCCTTGATGTCGTCGTCCCCTCCTGCCAGTTCCACTGATTGAGAATATACCCTGAGCCATTGTCTGGGTTCTATCTTCCCGTCGTATTTTGAGTGTTTTGATGGTTTGAACTTATGGGGTAATTTGATGACTTATAGCCTTCTTGCAAAACATGGAAACCTGTCGTAGGGTTCTTCGTCTTGGTAGTATATTTTGTCGTACTCTTTATTTTTTCTGAAATATGGAGTTGGAGCTCTTCTCATTCCTGATCTGACTTCTCTAAAATCTGATTCTCCTTGTCCTTCCTCTATATCTATGATTTCTGTATGTGTCGGAGCGCGCTGACTTGTTTGGGGTGCTCTTTAGATTCTTGGCCTTTCATTATCATTGCTGCTTCCTTCTCCCCATAATCGTTCAAAAGTAGATTTTCTAGGGGGTTGCTGTCGTTCTCTGGGTTCTTTCTCAATATTGGCAACCTTGTTTCTTATCGTCTCTCTTTCTTGTTCTTTCCTGTTGAGTTCTTCTAACTCCTTAGTGAGAGCTTGAATTCTTTATTTGTTTATATTCTTTCGACTTCCGCCTCCTTCTTTTTATTGAATTCCATCAAATCTGCTTTTATACTTATTCCAAGCTTGTTTCCTCTGGATTGTTCGGGTTCTTCTTTTATGTTTTAGCTTGTTTATTTTGATTCTAGCTTGCTTTTTGCTCCTTGTTTTCATTTGTGTCGGTTTCTTCATCTGGTAGAATATTTGACTCTGATTCTTCTGATGATCTCACATCTGGTATCGCCGGTGGTTGTAAAGAAGAATCTGCCATGTAGATGGTTCTCTGGGTTCTTTTGTATTTGAGTTGCTTTCTTTCTTCCCTAGAGGTACCATCGGTTGAGCTGCTAAGTTCTTTTCCTTCTTGATATAGGAGGTCTTCGTAGTACGAATCGTAGTAGAAAGAGTTTGGCCATATGGCTATACAATCCTCTGTAATCTATTGCTTAAATATGTTTCCTTGGATATGATTGTTCAGGATCTTTGCTTTGTTCTCCTTGGAGTAGTATTCCTATACGATCTCGGTCGTATTCTTCAATCCGAAAGAAAAGAGAGTTGTATTGTTACCTGCTATTTTTAGAAAAAATTTGGCATTCTTTCATCTTCTCGGCGAGTTTGACTTCTCCTAGGATTCTTGTTCCTAGTTCATCATTTTCGTCGAGAAGATGACTTTGGAATTGTCCGTCGAGATCCGCTTTGCAGATCCATGAGCCGAAGATGAAAGTTGTTCCCTTAGCGAAGCTCATATTGATGTCGAGGTCCGCCAAGCTCTCGAGAAAGAATTCATCGAAAGCCTCTACCTGGCGCGCCAGCTATCGATGTTTTATCACCGATAGACTGTCACGGGTGTACCCAGGACAGTTTTGTTCGGGTTTCGTCGAATCTAACGGAACTTGACGGTTGGTGCGCGCGACGAGAGCGACTTTTATACTGGTTCAAGCCCTCAAGTATCTCGAGTAATAGCTCTAGTCCAGTTGGGGTGTTGTTGATTGTATTGCGAGTATTGGTTCTGGTTCTATTTACAAGGGGTACCCTCAGCAGCCCTTTATAGCCCAGGTGCTGCTCAGGGTTCTTTGTGTCCTAGATGGACTATAGGATAGAGTTCTAAACTGAATCCTGTTTTTGGTTTCCTAATAATACATATGGGTGTATTCCGTAATGTCTTCGGTGAGGAACCCCTCGGTTCCCCCGTCGACAGTGGGCTAGGCTATAGGGATCTCCACCTTTTCAATTTAGCTATGTTAGCAAGGCAAGGATGGCGCATCCTTCAGAACCTACAGTCCCTGGTTGCGCAGCTGCTAAAGGCTAACTATGGTACAAATGAATCAATGTTGAAAGCTAAAGAGAGGCCGGGTATATCCTACTCGTGGCGTAGTATTGTGAGAGCTATCCGGGCTTTGCAGAAGGGGCTGATTTGGCGTGTAGGCGATGGCTCTCAAATTAAGATATGGGATGATCCGTGGATTGCCAATCAAGTTTTCAGGAGGCCGATCACCCCGAGAGGTCACACCTTGTTGACAAGAGTAGAGAAACATCTGAACCAAGTTTTGGGCACTTGGGATGAAGAGCTGATTAGGGACGTGTTTTGGGAAGAAGATGTGAAATTCATTCTTGCAACTCCAACAAACCCAGGTCATGATGATTTTGTTGCTTGTTTGGCATTTTGATCAGAGGGGACTATTCTCAGTAAAGAGTGCCTACCATGTGTTGGATGATGAGAAGCACCGACTAAAATCATGGCAAAAGGGGGAGTGCAGCAGTAATGGAAGAGAACCAAAACAAAATGCAACTGTTTGGCGCAAGCTCTAGAAACTTCCATGTCCCCCGAAGGTCCGTCACTTCATCTGGCGCTTAGCTCGTAATAGTCTCGCTGTGAAGATGAACATTAGCCACCGTGGAGTGCGACTGGACACAAGATGCCCTATATGCTTCTGTTTTGACGAGGATGGTGGCCACTGTTTTCTCAAATACAAAATGGTTAGATGTTGCTGGGCTGCTCTCTCCCTTGAACCGATTCGTCAAATGCTCTTATTAAAACGTTCGGCTTGGGAGGTGATAGTTGCTTTGCTTGGCTTGAAGGAGGATATCTGCATCAAGACGATGCTCCTACTCTGGCGCTAGTGGAGAGTGCAAAATAAGGTGAACCAAGGAGAGAAAGCATTGTCTGCGGATGTAGTAGCTGCTAATGTTCTAGACCTGATAAGCGATATGGAATCTACTAAAAGAAAGCAGCCGATCCACCACAAGGACAGCTTAAAATCAATATTAATGGCTCCTTTATTCGGGAGACGTTGCAAGGCAGTTGGGGTTTCATTGTACACGACCATGATGGTGATGCGATCCTGGCTGGGGCTGGAAGATTGGGTGCGGCACTAGACGCACTCACTACTGAGGCTATAGCTTGCCAACAACCTCTCCAAGTGGCCACTAACTATGGTATATCACGTATTCAGATTGAGGTTGATTCTTCTGTTCTGCAGCATGCTCTACAATCTTTCAGTATGGATTTGGTGACCTGTGGGATAATGATTAGGGATATTCATTTCATGTTAATTAAGGGAGCATTTTGTTTGCAGTGGCATTACTCCTATCCCTAGAACTTGTAATTCCGTCGCACATGATTTAGCAAAGTTGGCTATGAGTTGGGACCCGGGTGAACTCTATGTTCGGGTACACCCCCTCCCAGAATTTGTAAAGGTTCTTGTTGCTCGCGATTTAGTTGAGCCAATGTTAATGGAAAGGCCGTAGAGCCAACCCTTGATTCAAAAAAAAAAATCCCTCCCCTGTGCTCTCCTTAGAGCATGTGTACATAGTAGGACTCGTACAGTCCATTCATCTCCTATGTTTTATTTTCGTACATCATACTCATTAAGGCCTCCGAATTATCTATTTATATACTACCCTTCTCTGAACTATGACTACTGGTAGATACATTAAGCCAATGGATATGGCAGAAGATACAAGAACTGAAACTGATTCTGAGGAAGAAGAAGATGAAGAAATAATAATATGCTTATTTTCCCAGCATTATTTTCAGCTTCTACCAGAGCTAAAACACCATGCCATACTTCAAAGCTTAGTGTTGCGGAGTATACTTGTGAGCTTCTTGAGGGCCATCGAAGCCGATCTTATCATAATCTTCGAATGGAGGCACGGATTTTCAAAGCACTTGCAGATTATCTCAGTTCAAGAGGACTCTTGCATACTCGCCCGGGGGGGAGGTACTGTAGAAGAACAGCTAGAATATTCATGTATATGCTGGCTCGAAATGCAAGTTTTACAGCTTTTGCGATAGGTTTCATTTTATGATGACTGCTTTCTTTGTGAGAAAAGATATCTACTGTTTAAGTATAGAAATATATATTTCAGTGCCTAATCAGTTGCTGCATCATCTCCCATGCCAACTAGTAACCCACAGATGCACATGGAGCATCTGAGCAAACAGTAGATATCTTCACATCATCTTGAACATATGAGGTCACTGCATGAACATATGGGCCATTGCATTATTACGTCATGAAAAATGATGCTGTTCAAATAAGATGTGCTTTAAATCTTTGACTTCCATCATGGTCATGGTGCCATTTATTCTTGTTCTTTTTTTTTTCCTGCAGTCTGCAAATATTTCTGTGTTATGATGATAGTTTCCTAAGCAAATGCGTTTCTGTGTTTATTTAGGTTATATTGTGTATTTTATAACCCTATATTTTGCAGGTTAGTGGCCGCAATATTTAAAGATCATGCAAAATCAAAGCATTTACCAGTGGAGGAGTATGAAGTCACACAATATTGTTTGATGCTAGCAGTTCCTTCAACCATCAGTCAACTGTTTTTATACATTATTTATGTCCTTGTATTTCAGCTTATAAGAACAATCTGAGCATGCCAACTTTGTTGGATCCTATTTGAAGGAACTATGTCAAAAGGAAACAATTTGACATGCGGACCTTTTCTTGGCTCCTTGCAACATTTGGATATGAATTTTGTTTAAGTTTCAGCTTGGACAAACATTGGATATGAATTTTGTTTAACTTTCAGCTTGAACATGTCTTGTTTTCAAATTTTCTATATGCTCCATGTCATGATTGGGCTTACTGGCTCACCGTGATATTGTCTAGTAGTCACTGCTGCAGACTTCGGTCATTTGGGATGTCAGCAGAAGTCAATCTAGGCAGACTTGACTTCTGCTGATACCCCAGATTGGTCATTTGTGCTTACTTGACTACAGTCAGAATGCAGAAGTCAAAAATCTGGGCTAGAAGTCTGCAGCAGCAGAAGTCATTGTGATATTGTGACATCCTCGACTGCTGATATCACAGTGAGCCATCCCAAAGCCTGCAGAAGTCACAATCTGGGCAAGAGTGCTTACTGTCAGCGTGCAGTAGTGGTTATCTGAGCAACGTAGACCATTTTTTTTTTTTTTACCTTCAATCCAAACAGCTGATTCCTAG